>BCIJ01000025.1:86769-255116 GCA_001599935.1 Holtermannia corniformis | reverse complement strand
CAATCGTCCCGCTAGTACGACTCCTGCGGAAGCGCATTGCAGGTCACTTGACCTTGCTGAGTCAGCGGCGTTCGACGAGCGCTGAGGGGAGAATCGTCGTTCTTCCCCACTCGAACCCGCGCTGGGAGAGGAGCGCAATGTCCTGCCCAGGCCATCAGGGTTGAGTCTGAGCTTTCGCAGCGGCAGTTTCTAGTGCGAAACTGCAGCCCATATGCATTTGCCTTGCTGTCAGCCAGCGTCGCGTCCAATGCACAACGAATAAGCTCGCTCCCACAGTCAGAGTGTTGCGCCGGCACAGCGGCGAACAGCACTGCAAAATCCGTCTAAAGGCTGCGACATGATGCGACTTGCACCCAGCCTTGTACTCTTCTGCCCTCTGGAGCGCTCCCCGCCAGCGGGAGACGTCCTGACGCATGCAGAGAGACTTCGACGACGCTACATCCGCGTGTCTGAGGACAATCACCATCCTCTCAGGGCTAGTACTCCCTGGATCGCACCACATCGGTRCGAGCACCTTGCGTCTGCCCTCTCGTCTCCCCTCGCTGGGGATGCGCCGAGACGCTTGCATATCAAAGCAAAGTGCTGACTCCACCAAGTACAACCTTGCTCCGGTGTTACSCAGAGATCGGTCGACTGCGGAACTGCGAAACATCTTCGCACACTCTTTGTGTCTGCCCCACCGTCCCCTCGCACTGAGGATGCTCCGGCACGCATGCAATTCAAAACAAAGAGAGGACTCATCTGGATTCAGCATCCACATCGCCGCCTCGCCACTAGGCAAAACTTCATGTCCTGCGATTCGCAGGGCCGCGATGTTTGTAGATAAGTCGTTCCGAGGTCGATGGTAAGCGTTACTCACCCCTCCCCTACAACTTTAAGGGTTGTTGTCCGCAACAACGCCCGTCGACAAGTGTAGGGTGGCGAATCCGCTCTGATCACCAGATGTGGAGAAACTACACTAGAGCGTCCTACTAAAAGCGTCCCTAGTAGTCCAGTAGTGTGGGTGAGCCTTGGCCGGCCCTGCGCGTGTGTTTTATCGAGAAAGTACGAAGTTTGTAAAATAGACTGTGGTTGTTTGTTGGATGAATGCGATGATGCGACTGCAGTCGCAGTCGCACCGAATCGCACGAACTACAATTTGGTCCCGTCTCAACTCAGAGCTTCCAGCTCTCTCCAGCGTCTCTGATCCCGTTGACCGTCTATGGTCCCAGTTCCTCGCACCTCCCGGTTCGTCTTCACCACACCGTATGAGCCGAACTCTCGGACGCTCGCAAGCCCTGCTTGCCTGCCTGTGATCTTCTCCCAGGCCGATATTCCGGCTCTGTCGATCGTGGACTTGTTGAGGATGACGGCGACGTACTCTGACGCGCGGTCCCAATAGGCATGGCCCATGCCGCTGCCGTTCACCATGGCTCTCGTGCCCTCCTTGATGGTGCGAATCGTCCTTTCGGCTTTGCCGTTGAGCTCCGGCGTGTGGCGCGGCGACACTTGATGAAGGATCCCGAGCTGACCATACCAGGCCTTCGCCTCTCTGCTATCCAGCACGCTTTCGCCGTCGCTGCGAATCCTCTTGACGATCTTGCCAAATTGACGCTCCCAGAGCGTGACGATCTTGCGCAACACGTCGAGCGCATCGGACTTCTTGGCCGTCGGCACCGCGGCAACGGCGCCGGATCTGTCGTCCACGATGACGACCAACCACATGTTGCCGATCTTCGACGGCTCGAATGGCCCTGCCAAGTCGATGTGGATRAGGGACAGGTCCTCGTCGGCTCGAGGCAAGGTACGTCCCTTCGGCGCGCGCACGGCTTTGTACGACTGACAAGTTGAGCAGTCGGCACCTTTGAAGCCGTCGGTGCAGATCTCGTCGTACGAGTATCGAAGCAAGCCACGTTTGGCGAGCTCGATGAGGCGGTGCACGCCTATGTGTCCTAGGCGCCGGTGCTCGAGCTCAAGCTTCGAAACTTGAGCCACATGGTACGCCGCATGCCCGTCCCGGACGGCATCGGCGTGAAGGAACCGATCCAACATCGTAAGTTGAATCTTGCCTTCTCCTTTCGCGAGGTGCCCTCCGCGAGCATCTGCGTACATCGCCCAGCCTTTGCTGAGCATCGCGGTGGCCGAGAGCAAGTTGTTTGATGCCTTCGGCGCGAAGTAGACTGGACTGACGGTCACAGTCTTGCCGCTGCCTTCAAGGCGCAGCTGGGTCTCGCCTACGCCGATCGCGTCGATCTGGGTGCCGTCCTCAGCAACGTTGAAGCGTACAAGTTGATCAAGATGACGGTATCGATTGATCAAGGTTCTGTCGGGCGATACGGACGCCGTGCAGGCAGAATCGACGAGCCAGGTGTCGGTGGGAGAGGGACTTGCGGAGGAGGGTACGTCGGTCCTTGCCATCTGCGCGTACTCGTTGATCGAGTCGGCTGAATCGTAGCTCAGGAGCTTGGCGTCTTCTCCTCTCTCCTTCTCCCTCTTCGGCTGCCTACAATCTCGCGCGTAATGCCCAGCTTTACCGCAGTTGTAGCAGCCGTCGTCCCTGTCCTCGCCTTGACTCCCTCGCCCCGGCCGTCCTCTCCCTCGGCTTCCTCTCGATCTTGTGTCCTTCTTGACGGTGTCGGTATTGGCGGAGTTGGCGGCGGCGTTGGCGGGTCTTGGCGTGCGGGTGCGTCCATTGTCGTCGTCGCGGCGATCCTTCCGCGCCCCTTTAGGCTTGCTGACGAACATAGCCACTTCTTGCCTCGCCGTCTCCCTCGCGATGATCTCCTCGTTCCAGAGCTTGTTCATGGTCGCCACCCACTGTCCCTCCGCCTCCAAACGCCTYTCYTGCTTGAAGTTYTGCTTCCAAAGCGTAAACTCGGCGCCGAGCGTGTCSACGAAKGTCTGSACGCGRGTGCCGACCTCAAGGATCGAGTCGAGTCCGGCCGCCTTCGCCTGCGAGATCAAGCCGTTGAATCGGATGATATGAGATCGCATATCGGTGGGTGCCGTGGAAGTGAGGACGAGYGTCGCGAGCTGACGCTTGATCTTGTTGCGGACGTTGTCGGTGCCGATCGGGTGGATCTTCTCCAGATACTCCCATTGCTCCCGGGTGCTGGCCAAGTCTTCGACGTCGGTTCGAAGATACTCGGCGATGGTGAGTAGGATGACGGCTCCCTTGGCCTCTTGGCGGTTGAATTCCCGGAATTCCTTCGACTCGGCGTCGTTGAGGCCAGCCGGTACGATTGACGTCGCGCGCGCGAAGGCCAACCTGAGGCTTTCGTTTGCCGCCGCGTCGTCTGGCTCGATTCCAAAGAGCCTTGGCGGGATCCCTGGCCTTTGCACGAGCCCAAGCACGACCCCGTCGGCTTGCTCAGAGCGAAGGTACGCTAGCACGGCGCTGCGCCATGCAGAGTAGTTGTCAATGCCGGTGAGGACGGGTATCTTTGCGATAAAGGTACTTCCCACACCCTTGGCTGTGCCCGTGTTGTCGGACATGGTGATTGACGATGGCTCTGGTGCTTGCTAGCTCGGTAAGACAGACTCTTAATCTGTTAGATGATGGGAAGAACAGTGATGCATCTCGCTCGCTACGGCTCTACTTTGTAGGTTTTCGCCTACAACTCTGACGTCCCTGATGTCTCGCCGGATGCAGTATCCTAGGCGTCTTGCCTACATCCTCTGCGCGCCAGACTTGTCTTGGCTACATCCGCGCCGGATGTAGTGTTCGCCGGATCCGGCGCCCTCCGCCGGGATGGCTGGCTGCGTGGCGTAATCCAACACTTTTGAACCGTACTTGACCCACCACCAGTCCGAGCACATGGCTAAGCAAAAGCATCACACTGAGTCGAGCCACCTCGCGACGCATGCATGACTGCATAGAGCCCATGGCACCTTTGAAGTCGTAGGCTTCTTTCCCTTCCCTCCAATCCTTAGTGGCATTTGCTGCGTTCGCGCTTCGATCGTCATTCAAGATATCAGCATTTCAGCTAGAACGGAGGCCGTACATCCCTTCCGTGTATTGCATCACAGGCCATCTGGGGAAGGCGTACGCGTCTATAAAGGCTGGGGAGAATGCTTCGTTTGCCTCTTGCATACCACCACCATGGGCTACAAGTTAACCAGCTTGATACCCATCGACGGTGAAAATCGCGGCGTTGGGCCGATCACGTATGCGCTGCACGACGATGGAACCCTGGTGCAAAGGAGCGCCGGCAACCGTTGGGCGCACTTTATTAAAGTTGCTGTCGACTTGCGCAGCGAAGATACGAACGCAGATACGAACGCAGATACGAACGTTCCCAATGATGAAGCTTTCGAGGTCAAGGACGAGGAGGGGGCTTCCGCCACTGCCTATAGCTCGATCGGGACGACAGAAACCCGGCAAGAGTCTTATCGTAGGGCTTTGGAGATGGCGCGTACTGAGTGGGACAAACGCTGTAAGATACGTAGCGCACAATCCTCCAACTAGTAGAAGCATTCATTGCGGTTCGCGCCCGGGTCATTGCTGCATGGCGTTGCATCGCGGAGGGCTTCGTGCTAGTTGAGTCGGAAGGCGTCGCACGCCTTCTGAGCGCCTGCTTTCGGTGGCGACAGTGAGATCTCAGGTGCTCCTTTGTGCATTCGTAAGAAGGCGTCAGCTAGCGAGAAGATATAAGCATAGGCTTCACAAGAGCTCGACGCTCACGACCATGACGGCCACACTCATCGAGTACATTGACAAGGAGGGACGCGGTAGCTGAACTATTTTGTCAATGAGTCTGGCAACCGTGACTCAAGGAGGCGAGACCCAGCGTACAAGATTGAAGCCGATGTAGATCTGACTCTCACCGCGGAAGCGAACCACCAACCTCCCTATACCAACTTCAGCGCCTTCAAGAGAGATCCGGAACAGCCTTATCTCGTATGGGAGTCGCCTGTGCAGTATAGTTCGATCGCGAACGAGGCCTCTGCCCGCTCGTTCAAAGAGTATTTCGAAGAACAGAAGACAGTTTGGCAGCAGGACAATTGTGACGCCTCACAAGTGAACGGATACTCGACCCAGTCGTAGCTGTAGTGAGATGATGCATTGCTAGCATAGCCCACAGTGTTGCTTCCCGCACGCTACGTTGCTCTCGTTTGTCCTTTGCAGTCCGTCGATTGGCTGGACGCCTTCCAGCAGCCTGATCGAGTGCGCCGGTCCATTGTCTTGAGCTTTGTCTGGTGGGATGATTTGCGCGCCGTGGCTACACTTGACCAGCCACGCCAGTCCTACACCAGCACAGACACAACACGGTGGGGTTACCCTTCTGACAGCACAAACGCCGAACAACGCCGCAATCAGAAGATCAGCGATCAGCAGATCACGTGACGACATCAACAAACCAACTCGGTGGCGGTGGCGACAGATACAAATGCCCCGGGCGCGACGGCGATTCCCTCACTCTTCAACTACCACAGTCTATTCCATTCTCACTTTCTACTACTCTACTTCACTCTAGACACAATGGCCCGTACCAAGCAAACCGCACGCAAGTCGACCGGTGGCAAGGCGCCCCGCAAGCAGCTCGCTACCAAGGCCGCTCGTAAGAGCGCGCCCGCGACTGGTGGTGTCAAGAAGCCGCACAGGTACAGGCCCGGTACCGTTGCGCTCCGTGAGATCCGTCGTTACCAGGTCAGTGCTGCCGGTGGTGGTGGAGCCACTAGTTGGCTCTTGTGTTTGTGTGCTGACGATTGCAGAAATCGACCGAGCTTTTGATCCGCAAGCTCCCGTTCCAGCGCCTCGTCCGTGAGATCGCTCAAGACTACAAGACTGATCGTGAGTTGCGCCCGTTCTGGCCACAGCTACAGCTGACCCACCCAGTCCGCTTCCAATCGTCCGCCGTCATGGCCCTCCAAGAAGCGTCCGAGGCCTACCTCGTCTCGCTCTTCGAAGACACCAACTTGGCCGCCATCCACGCCAAGCGCGTCACCATCCAGCCCAAGGACCTCCAGCTCGCCCGTCGCCTCCGCGGTGAGCGCTCGTAAGCGCCTCGCGCTCCCGCCGGTCGAACCCTTTCAGTCATTTCGTTTTCGCTCTCATCTTTCCCACTTTTCCATGATCATGCTTTCGACGGTGTATTTGTAATCAATGCTTGCATGGATGAGATCATGGCATCCCATTTGCACGCGTCCATTTCATGACTTGACAACCTAACGACTGAAATCACTTGAGCGGACTGAACGGGAGCGGGACGAGAATGGCGCTCTGCATCCCCTGCGCGAGCTTGACCGTCTGAGGGACGTCAGCTTTGCTCCAAACGTAATCCCTCGACCGACCTGCTGCACCGTGTCGCTCCACCCGCCGACACTCCAAGCCTGCTCGCGCGTCGCCTTGCGTTCTTCCATGCTCCTGCGCAG
The DNA here is from genome assembly GCA_001599935.1 of Holtermannia corniformis. Taxonomy (NCBI): domain Eukaryota; kingdom Fungi; phylum Basidiomycota; class Tremellomycetes; order Holtermanniales; genus Holtermannia; species Holtermannia corniformis. The sequence continues at coordinate 248,762 of BCIJ01000025.1, read as the reverse complement.
TGTCAGCGTGTTCATGAGCGGTGGGCATAGACACATACGGGTACTGCCAGATGTGGTGCACCTCGTGCAGCTGCCCTACTTGACCAAAGAACGCACCGACAGGTTGCTGTACCGCATGCTCAGCCCGCGCCATCTCGCCGCACAGAGGACTCACCACGTATTTCCGTCGGTACTCGATCCCGCGCCGCCAAGCAGCCTCCCACTCGAGCAGCGTGCCCGGCTTGAGCTGGTACGAGCGCATCTCAAAGATGCCACCAGAGTCGCGCGGCGGGGACGACGCCCAGAACGCAAACTCGGACATGAGCTGCGAGTTGCGCGAGTCGATGAACGGCTTGAGCTTGTTCAGGAGACCGGGTAGCTCCTATGAAGCGTCAGCTCAGATCACGGAGGTACAGGCGACGCACAGGGTGGGTGGCGAACAGCGCCGTCGACTTGTCAAACCCGCTGTAGTTTTCATACTCGAGGATGTGCACTGCGGCCTGCTCAGCCTTGTATCCGATCAAGACGACTCACCGAAGGTATCCAGGCGACCGACAACCGTCTCCCAACTACCCGTCAGCTTGACATGCAGGTTCGGGTCCCGCGCAAGCGTCGTAAAGTACGTCTCGCTGATCAAATCAGCAGGGCGCGCAGCTGTCACAGCAGACTCACGCGGCCTTCTTGTACTCATCCACCCTGTCCGGCTTGACTTTGTGCGTGATGAGCTCGTGCACGTACTGTACAAGTGTCAGCGGGGTCCAGAAGAGGCGACGCAGCGTGGTATCCCGAACATCTGCCTCTCAGTTGCGCAGCCTAGTTCTATCTCGCAGCGTCCACGCTGCGCGAGGGTAACGTAGGCGCACTCTTGCCAGGAAATCAATCAGGAGGGATAGAGCGCGCGTGAGAGGACGGAGCACTATATCGGCTACCGTTTGAATCCGCCCACTTTCCACTCCCGTTCATACGAGCAACACGCGATGAGGACTTGTAGTGGCCTGATCAGCGTCAAGGAGCTGACTAGTCTTCTTCACCCTCATCCAGGGTCGTCGTCGGCCGGCTCACAATTGCCCAGCGTTGAGGGCTCGGACCCTCAATCACACCTTCAACGCTGCATGTCAAGACTCACGCATTTGGCGATTGAACGATCAGCTATTCGCCCCTGTGCTGAGCCATAATCACAGCCAAGCACGCGGACGGAGGCAGCTGCAGCTCTGAAAGCACCTTGGGTGAGTCATATGTCAGACGGTTCGTTCAGACATCGCTTTTGACATGCGCAGCTCGCGGTACCACTGCCTATGAACAGCTGGCCCTCCCAGCTTGCGGTTTGGAAGGGGTTTCACCAGCTTGACCCGTTACAGCGCCGCCGCGCCACCATGAGACAGCTAGCTCATGTCAAGGCTAGATTCGAGCATGCCACGGCTCAGTATCACCAACGGCGTACACGATCTGTGTTAGGCTCGGCACAGGACGATCTACTCTGCCTAGTGAAGACGTCGCAGCTGACACGTAGCCCACGACGAGCGAGGCTCGAAGGTCTAATGTGTTACAGATCCATCGTTGGCAAGAAAGGAGTGCTATTGACTCAAGCCTCTAGTTGGAATCGCCTCGGGGAAAAGCGCCCCGTCAGGTCATCGAGTAGGAGGCTAGCCAAAGTGTGACTCTGCCGAGGGCACCGATTCGAATCCTCCAGGGTTGTCGGTACGCGTGCTAGCAAGGCTCATCTGAAGCATCGTAGGCTAGCCGGCAACCTTCGGTCAGCCAGGTTGATAGCGCCTAAGTTGCCGCCTAGCCTACACTGATCTGAAACGGGCATTGCTGAGCAGCTTACTGGCGCGTATCGATGCTACGCAGCAGCTGCTTTGGATCTGGGCCTGACCTAAAGGGCTAGTCGTGACAGTCCTGCACCTCGAGATGCGCGGGATGCGTTGCGTCGCTGGTAGCTCCTGCGGCAGACGTAGGGCGCCGCAGCCAGGCTGTACCAGTATTCTATACACACGTTGCAGCTCAAGCGAGCGAGGTTCGTCAGCCATCTCAAAGCTGTCAAATTGTCCTGTCGTATACTGGAAGGCATACCACAGCTAGTTCTGCAGCCGCGAGAAGACCGGCCGAGGTCCTGGGCAACGATCGAATGTATACGCCTGACCGGACGGCTGCTGGATTGCATCTGCTCCTATCAGCCTGTCACGGCTGATAGCGCTTTGATCCTCCGGTAGCCGCACATATCCACAGGATGGTGGGTGGCAAGATCCACTTGGTGTGACTCTACTTTGATCCGCGCAGACCAGGGCGACCGGTCGGCACGCTTCAAAATTGGCCAAGAGTACCCTGAGGTAGCTCCCTGAACAGATTCGACGCTCAGCTCAAAGCTGATCAGAGCAAGCCTAATGACGTTGCAGCAGACGATCAGGGTGACAGCAACATAGCTGCAGAGTGCGACGAGATACTCGATGGCCAGTCCGGCCAGCGTCTCACTGCATACCCGTCCAGCTGTGCGGCTCATCCCGCGTGTCGTTACGGATGACGTGCTGGTGCAAACACGCGATCCGAGCTCAGCTGCTGAAATGTGTCCCACGAGCTCTACACGCTCGAAAGGCAGCCTTACCGCAGCTCTACGCTTGTTAAGATCACTACTGCTGCCTGTCACATCTGATCCTTTCACACCGGGCGCAAGCACCCGTCCATCCGGGCCAGCACTGACCTTGCCACGGCCGATAATCTTCGAGTGTTGCTTGTCGACGACCAAGCCCTCTGCTTGAGCCTTTGTCGAGCCATGCAAGAGTGACTATGGCATCTTGTGTCAGCCTACGCCCGCTCGTTCGCTAGCCGGTGCGCGACTGACGCTGATCAACCCCTTGTTCTCCTCGCGCGGCGGCTTCTCCGCCTGTACCACGGCCGTCGTTGCGATTGACCGCAGTGCGATCGCCCTGCGTGCGTGCGGCCGCAGTAGCCCGAGTGAGCTTGTGATCGCTCTCATTGTCAGTGATCAGTAGCAGCTCGCCGTGGATGGTTGGTTGGATGGATGCTTGTTCCCCGCTTCGGTCCGGTTGAGCTCCACGGGTCACCACTGATTTGATTCCGCTAATGACGCATTTTGATCCCGCTAATTGGATTAGGATCAGTTGATTACAAACTCTACAGATCAGTCGCGTTGATGAGCAGTGCTGCTGAACCGGTCGATCGAGACGGTGCAGCACGGTGGATATCCTCGTTGAACAGGCGATGCGAGAGCAGGCCCGCTGTGGTCGATGCTCGCAGACAGTTGACAGTTTAGAGGCTAGTCGCTAGCAACGTCAATCACCAACCTCGAGCTTCAACAATGCGGATAGACTGCCGCGACGTGACTGCAGGCGCCGAAGCAGTACCAATACCGCTAGTCAACGTCTCGCATGCTCACCTACAGGCACTAGAGGCCGTCTTTGATCGTGTGAGTAGTACTGCAATCGTCATCCATCGAGCTGATTAAAGCAGTATGTAGTCGACAGCGAGCTGGGTGGCGACCCACTATCTGATTTCGTGGTGCCGCCTGATGAGCTGTCGGAGGGTGATCTTTCGGATGGAGGCAGTGATGCAAGCCCGGAAGATCAAGTTGCGTTCGGCTGTCTGTGCTCGGACGGGTCTTGTGAGTAATACTTGTCCGTTTCGATAGAGCCAACATTCCCTGACGCTGGAGATCAGCTTGCCTCCCGGGCTCAGACTGCGACTGCGTAGCCACCTTTGGTCAGTCCTTTCGCAACCTGCCATGTGACGCTCCAACGCCCACAGGCAACTTTTACACCCTCAAGTCCCCCAGCCAGCAATCGCAACACCTACGCCTCGATGCGTTCCCGCCGAATCTCCCATTGGTCGAATGCGGCACCGACTGCGCATGCGGCACGACCTGTCCAAACCGGGTCAGCCAGCGTGGCGTGTCGTACGTCCCACACGGCACTGTCTGGCACAGAGCTAACGTCTCGCGGCGTAGCTCAGGCCTTGAGCTCCGCGCAATCAGTGCAGACGTCGCACTCGGCCTTGGTCTTGGGCTGTATACAGCCTACACGCTCCAACAAGGCCATTTCATCAGCTTATACGCGGGCGAATGGATCGATACCGATACAGCGCGGGAACGATGGCAGCACCGCGGCACGAGGGGAGGCAACTACGTGCTCAGCGTGAAAGAGAACGGCAAGGTTCTGGGCCATGTTGATCCCACGAAGGTGGGGAACATTGGGTCAGTCGTTCTCACATCTGGGTCGACGGGGTCGAGCTGGCTGACCACGAATAGGCGGTTCATCAATCATTCTTGCGACCCGAATCTAGTGCTACATACCGTTCGATGGGGTCCTGGTGCGATCCCACGGATCGCGATATTCGTCAGTGGCCTGCCTTGGTGATTGCGGATCGCGGCGCTTATGACCCTTGCAGACTCGTAGAGTGGTGCATGCCGGCGAAGAATTACGGTACGACTACGGGAATGCGGCATGTGCGCCGTGGGATCCTATCGAGCTGGAGCCGAGTACGGACGCTGAATCGCGCACCGAATGCAGATGTGGAAGTGCGAGGTATGTCTTTTGGCTTGCCGGACATGCAGGCGGGAGACTGAGGGCTATGATAGTTGCCGACAATGGATGCCGTTCGACGCATCGCTTTGACGAGGCAACGATGAACCTCGCCATGGCTGTGTCGGTTTCGCTTTCACTGTCGCGCAGCACGCGCAGCTCTTGTGCCGCGGCGTGCAGCCACTACAAATAGAGAGTGAGGGGTACACCCAGCCAAGTCGACACGTGACAGATCTGAGCCGAGTGGCAAATACCTCCCACGTCCCGTACTTCAACTCACTACCAAGTACCCAAGTACCCTACGACCACCACAGCACACCCTTTCAGAATGCCTCGCTCAGAGTCGAAGAGTGCGCAGTCACAATCGAGTACGGACTGTTCGCTGACGGTGCTGTAGATGACAAAAATCGATCGCTGCATAGCGTCTTTGCTACACTGACACTGGCCGACCCCAACACCTCATCATCCCCGGGGGCGACGGCTGTAGATGAGACGACATCGCACAACACTGCAAACCACTGGCCCGAACCCGTGAGCGACGTGGCGGCCAACTTCTACTATCGGGGCTTGCCGAGCTGCCCGAAGCTCATTGCGCGCAGCGGGTCTGTTCCGTGGTCAATGCCAGAGGGGCCAGAAGGGTACCCTCGCAAGGCAGTCCTCTTGCCCGTCGGCCAGCATCCAATCACAAACACCTGGGATGAGCTCGGTCCACGGCTGATCGATGTCCTGGAGAAGCACCATGTGCCATCTGTCGCCATCGATCTCGTTCGTCTGGGGAGGGAGGGTGACCATCGGAAGCCGGTGATCATATGGATCGGCGTCATTCCAGGACAGGTATCACGCCAGCTCGGCGCCGATCTCGTCGTGGCCTGCCACAACGTCCTGCGCGATCTGTCACTACACGACGTCGATATCGAAATCGCCGAGACAGAATACCATCTTTCCGCTTCTACGTTCGACCTTTCCAAACCTTACAACGATCCCACCGCCGCCGCATACCGACCAGTCTCGTCGACACTTGGCAACACCATGTGTGCCCAGGCGACCGATTCGGCCCTCGGCTCAACGGGCGTGTACCTCCTTGTTCCCGAGGAGCCAGACTCAGTGTTCCTTCTCACGGCAAGACACGTTGTGCTCGAGCCTACCCTCGTCAACAACGACAACTTCCAGGCGGATCCTGCCTGCCCCGCCTACATTCTTCAGCAATCGACTCAGTCCCTCGACGCTCTCGGTGGTACGATCGCTGAGCTTAGCGCCTGCCAGCACACCACTCGCGAACTCCACGAGGCTAGCTGTCGAGGCATGCAAAAGCGCATCGACGGAGGGGCACAACATCTACAAGGTGAATTAGATGAATTGAAGAGGACGGCAAGACGGGCGCTCAGTGCCGAGAACGCACTGTCGTCAGCGGCGGTGGACATCCAGAATCGTTTCTCGGATGACTCGAGTCGTCGCATAGGGCAACTGTATTGGGCGCCCCCGATCGCAACTGGGATCGGCAAGCAGCAGGCAACGCGCGATCTGGCTGTCATTGAACTGTTTCCCAACAAGTTCCCGGGTCTCCGGTCGGTTGGCTCCGTCGTCGACCTCGGCGATGAGCCGAGCCCGCACAAGGTGATGAAACTTGTGCGAACCGCCACCACCACGGCGAGCGACTTCACTTACCCGTCCGATCGCCTCATTCGATTGTGGCATCCAATTCCCTCCGACGAACTGAAGAGTCCGAGCGAAAATTGGAAGAAAGACGCGGCTATGACGGTGCTCAAGCGTGGGTCTACGACCGGCTTGACGATTGGGGCAGCGAACTCGGTCGCGTCGTTTGCCCGGGTGTACTTTGGGGACGAGGCGTTGGGATGGTCGAGGGAGCTGCCGGTCCTGGCTCACCCAGACTTGGGCACGGCCTTCTCCAATGGCGGAGACTCGGGGTCTTGCGTGTTTGAGCCGTCGGGTCGAGTGGCCGGAATCCTGACCGGTGGCCGTGGTCAAGTCGACCGATTGGACATCACGTATGTCACGCCGATGGAAGAGGCGCTCAAGACGATACGCAAGCACCCGCGTTTCATAAACGCGTACATCTTCGAAGGGCAACCGGCGGATGAAGACGATTGACGTGTTTAGAGGGGTGAAGCGGTTGGTGTCTAGTCGTCAGTTGTCCATAGTCTATGAACCACTTCCTCTGTGCGACACGACCCACACCTTTTGTTGCTCCCCCTTTTGTCCGGGCTCTCCGAGTGGCAAAGCACCACTCGCCTCTGTACAGCGTCTCATGCATTCGACAGTCCACACACACTCCATTCCTCGTCGTCTACTCGTAAAGATCGAGTCAAGGGCGTGACGCTTGCTGACGGTGCTGCAATGAGTGAAGATCTTCTCACCGACCCACTCTGAGCTCGCATGGGCTATCCGGCTACAACGCGAGCTTGTCGTTCGACGCAATCCTAGTCGCTAATCCGGTATTGGCCGACAGGGCACCCAAGCTGCCCGAGGCTGGTGGCTAGAAGCCAACGACGACCCTGGGCGGCGAGACGTATCCCGAGGTCAAGTGCATCAAGGCAGTGGTCCAGCATCAGGCCGTACAGGACTGGGACGCGGTCGGCCAAGATCTGGTCGCTCTATGTCCAATGAGCGCATACCATGCGTCGCGATCGACCTTGTTCGCATCCGTCCTCGTTACGCGCTTAAAGTGCCAGCCGTCGTATGGATCAAGGTCACGCTCATCGTGTTGGCTTACCAGGATATCCTCGATGCCCACAACCTCTTTCATGTCCAAGTTGAAGTCGCAGAGGCAGAGTACGCACAATCGGCGGAAACCGAACAAGCTCTATACAGCATCGCCAAAGGATTTGGCGGCGACACGGCTCCAGCCTATTTGTCAGTGTCGTCGCGTTGGGGCACACCAAGCAACACCGGACATTGTTATGATTGACGCAACCAACAACTTCCATGGCCTCGAATCTACCGGTTCTGTCGCTGATCTCGGCGCAACACACGGTGGCTGAGATGACAAGCTGATCCGGTCGGTCACAATTCAGCGCGCGACGTCCAGTATCGTCTGGACCGCCTCATCTACCTGCGTGCCCCAAGACCCAACGCAGAACTGCGTGGCCCATGGGAACGGGATCGCAGACATGATCCAACAGGAACTGTGCTCAAGCGCGGGGCTGCGAGCGGCTTGACGGTCAGCTCCGCGAATACGGCCAAGTTGTTTGTAAGAGTCTACCTCGGCAACGGCGAGCTCAAGTGTTCAAGTGATGGCCTATCGTGCCTCATCCGAACCTTTGAGACTCGTTCGCGGAGGAAGGGGACTCGGGCTCGTGCGTTTCGACAGCTCAGGCGGCGGAGGGGTCGAGAACCGTTTCGACATCACCTACGTCACGCCGATCCACGCTGTTCTCGACTTGGTCCGGACGCATCCGAGGTTGAGCAACGCCTGCGGATTCCAAGGCCAACGACCGGCTAAAGGTTCGCGACGCGTCGCGATCGGATTGCAACTTGCACCCCCATTCCTTTTGTCGGCGCCGCATCCGGGCGTCCTTTGACCCTTTTCCTTCACCTTGGACATCCCATCCCATCCTACACAATGTACGCCGCCTACCCTCCTCACCTCCTACCAGGTCGTCAGGCCATGCCCCCGGCTCGGACACTGCCCCCCGTCACACGCGTCGATGCGGATTTGCCACCCTTGCCGCAGGGACCCCCACGGATACGGGATAGGAGGCGTGTGTCGTTTGACACGGACGTGAGGCCGAGACCTCAGTCCGAAGTTGACAGGCGAATGGCGTACCCGATCCCAGCACAGCCGCAGCCGCCTCCAACTGCTAGTGGGCCGAGTTCGCCCCGGCCAACGGGCATCAAGGGCTTGGTGTCGGCTATCAAGGATACCGCGGTCGAGCGCGCGAGAGATCGAGAGGAACGCAAAGCCCAGAGAGCACAGAGGCAGCGCGAGATCGCGGGTGCGGAACGGACGGTCGAATGGTGGGAGGCTCAGGAGAGGTCGGGCGAAGGCCCAAGTGCAGGTGGCGAAGAGATCAGGAGGGACCCGTACAGGCGGCAAAGGAGGGATGAGGGTGATGCAAGACGGTCAAGTGGGTTGGAGCATAGCAGCAGAAGGCGGGAACACGCTTTGCCTACGCAGGTGAGTCAATCCCTTGGGCGTGTAGGCACGAGGCTGAATGTAGGATGTAGCCTCCACGACAGATTTCTCGCCCGGCGCGACCTCCATATGTCCCCCCGTATGTCTCGACGCCTGCAGGAGAACCAGCGCCGCCGCCTATCAGTCCAAGACCTCACCGCCCATCGCCAGAAGAGCAACAGCGCCCTCGGAACCACAGCTCGTTACCTCCTTCAACACGGCCACTCCACTCCCACGTCTCGTTCGGTCATCCCGACACAGCTCCACCAGCGTATCAAGCTTCTCCACCTGTTGCACACGGCAGCCAGAGGACTGTACGGCATGAGAGCTCACCTCCACCGGTCACTACGAGTATCTCTGCAACGGGTGTTGCTCGTCAGCCAAGAACGTCACTTGAGGATACACGGCCTTTGACGAGCACTCCCGCGTATCGGTCGCAACGGCATGTCAGTGAGCCACTCGCCAACACACCGGCCGTACAATCGCGTACGAATCACCCCGCCACTCATGATCACAGCACCCATCAAGCGGACTTGACACTACGGTCGCAACCGCAGCGACCAGTAGCGGTCCACAATGAACGCCGTGATAGCGCGCCGGTACCACCCTCGCCGATTATCCGCGATCTTGGCCCGCAGGATCACAAAGTTAGCGCCAATAGACCTCCAGCCTCGCCACAAGTATCTCGGCGGTCAGTCAGTACTCCTGCCGCAATTATTACACACGCGGCACAGGCTAGCGAGGCGGACGAGCCGAGTGCTGGGCATATGCCACTGGACGAGCTCGAGGAGGACGTGACGTGCTCCATGTATGTACATGGCCTTTCGCGCGAATGGAGAGCTGATTTCTATCTAGTTGCATGCAGGTGATGTGCGTTCCTTGTTGCTGCGCGATGGCGGAGGAAGTGGCTAATGCGCCGCAGAGTCGCAGCTCACGGCATGTCGCCGTGCGGCCATACAATCTGCGGTGGTTGTGCGAATGAATGGCTACGGGAAAAGGTAAGTCGCAAACTGCTGGTTGACAAGATGTAACGCTTCATAGACAACATGCCCGTCATGTCGCCATGAGCTCTCGCGCGAGGCGCGCTGTGTGCCGTTGCTCGGTATGGACGCAATCATCGCCAAGTGGGTCAAGAGGCAGGGCCCCAACTGGGACGGGCTGCAAGACTGGCAGGAGCGATGCGAGTGGGTCGTTTTGCGTTAAAGCCCCGGGCTACATTGTTGATCTCGCGACAGACTCTGGCGAGCGCACCGTGCTTTCAACGCGGAACCTCCGGCCGTTCCGCCACGAGACGCATCGGCTCCAGACGATACACAGATACCGGCCATCGACGATACTTATAGCAATTGGGTTCATCAAACGTGGCAACCCATCTCATTCGTACCCTCGTCCATGTCACCCCTCGCTAGCAGCTTTGTCGACCGCCACGAACAAACGCTGTGAGTGTACAGACAGTCGGACTGGACTTGGTCGACTGACTTTGCGCTAGGATCGACATACTAACCGACAGCCGGCGTGGACACTCTAGGGATGTGCTGTTCCCGAGCAGCTTTGCTCTGGAAGCGCTGAACACGATGATGCACGATACACGCGAGCAGCTGCGTCGGCTTCGTTTGTGATGGCTCGCATGTTCCAAGGAGAGGTATATGCTGGCCACCGTTTTGTGCTCAGCTTTCCGTCGTGCTATGCCAAGTCAAGTTGTATGCATGTCATTCTTTTTCATACAGCCTGTTCAGAAGGCAGGTTGTCGTAGAAAACTCACCTCGTAACTTTTTGGGCTGGTCTTTTCCCATCACAGCCAACACAATGTCCCAACGATGACGAGTCCGATGTCGAGTTCGATACTGCTTCGGTCTTTTCGCAGTCCGGTTAGCTCTGCCGAGTCGAGCTCCTAGTCCAGTTAGGGCACCTGCCGTCACCGCACCTTCACTGCCAATGGTACCAGGAGACGCCGCATCGGAAAGAGGAAGAGTACGGCCCCCAATTGTCTACAGGGTTGACGGGATGTTTGTCACGCTTCACACGAAGCTGCCGTAGCTGTGATGATGTGCTACGTGAATCGATGCGTCCCCCTTGATCATGTATCGAGCTTGGACAAGGCAGCCGTACCGTAGACCATATGACGATTGTAGTCCTGAGCCTGAAAAGCAGCGTAGGAGAGAAGCCCCAGCGTCAGTCAACAGTGTCGGAGTGGCATGACTGTGCTCAGAGTGTGGATCCTTAAAGGAAGAACCAGGTTCCGACCCAAACACACGAAGCCTTGACGCACTGCATGACCGCAGTCAACGACTTTGACAGCCACAACGGTCCAGACTCGTTGATCCTACTGAAGTATTGTGAGCTCCTCAATGAGCCGCCGATCGTCCGTTACAGCGTCGGTCACTGCCAGTGATGCTAGCGGGTACAGCACACCCGCCACCTCGGTCTCAAGTCGCGAAGGTTCACCCGATGTTATAGTCGTGCCAGCCACCGTCGCCGAGGTCGAAGAGCCACAGGAGCAACCGCCATCGACCACGGCGCAGACCGGCAGTCAGGTATACAGGCAGGGCAACGTCTCAATCACCTTTTCATTCGAAAGTGTGCCAGAGGACACCCCACCGGATCTGTTGCCAGAAGACTCGGGCGAGTGATGGGTCGAGGCGAGGAGAGTTTGGCTGGGAGCGACGGTGCAGCATGATTGGAGAGTTCCGTACACTCGGTAGTACGACGGGCTTTGCTTGACCTTTGTTCCGAGTTCCTTTGGCAGACTGTGACGCTCAGCGAGACTTCTTGTAGGGAGTACACCGCGCATTCGCAGCGACATCTCCACGCATCTTCCCACGCATCACCGCATCACCGCACCTTTCCATCATGACCGCTCAGACATCCGCAGCAGTGAACGACTCTGCTGACGCCGACCTAGCCCAGAGTGTCGCAAACCTCGGCATCGAAGTCAAGCCCGACCTGCCCACAGCACCGCCCACACCCGGTGCCGACAAACCCACACCCGAGCCCAACTTCCGAGCCGGACACCTCAACTGCAAAAGCGCATACAGCATCGTCGTCCAGGGATCCTCGAACAAGTCCGCCCCGCTACGACTCACCGCTCTTTGCCAATTTCCGTATCGAGCCCAGCGTGAGGAGCCAACGTCTAGGTGGAAGATTGTGATCGCTGGTGCACCTACGATGACGTTTATCAGTCCGGATGGTTTGACGTCGTTTGGAGATTTGCCACAGGCGGAGCGCGACACAGTCGTCGCGTTCATCAAACAAGACGTGATGGCTAGCTTCAAGCACACGATAAAGCACAAGCTGATGCCAGAGTTCATGGGCGGTGCCAAAGCGACTCCGCCTCAGGACCCTGTGCAGCAGTAGCGATAGCTTGCACGAGCGGTCGCGTCGGTATAGTCTATGCATACATCCCGATCACTGCTGAGCAGCAACGCGTCAGCGGCCATCCGACCGTGATGTCAACACGGGACGCACCAGCTCGTCCTCTATCCGGTATCCCTCGCGCTTTGCGTGGTCCATATTGTCAGGAAAGAGACCGAGATATTCGGCTGCGAAGACGCGGAGGATTGCGTTCCAACGATGAAGTGAGGGTAAATGCAGAGCTTGCGCGTCGTCCTGGGCGTCAGTTAGTAATCATTCCTGATACGGAGTACACCACAAACCGCAAGAGTATGCCAGACTTTGGGAAACGGATTTGATATGACGTGCAAGATTGCAACGCCGCGCTTTAGGAACTGTCACTGGCTTAGCGACGGTATCCATGCGTCCGCATCACGTACCGGAATATGGTCGTCCTCAATGTGGCCTCCCCACCGCAATTGCGGCATGAACCAATCGCTACCCTGCACGAGCTGCTTATCCCGCAACCTCAGATCCGCACTCTTCATCCTACCGTGCAGCCACTCGGTCTCGCGATAGTAGCTCGGGACACTGGCTGCCTCGTTGCCAAGCAGATCCAGCAGTACAAAGTGCTCAATCGTGTCGAGGACCGTCGGCAACGGCTGATATCGCCGCTTGTGCAGCTCCTCGACGTAGGTATTCTCCCACCGCTCGGCTAGGTGGCGTGCGCCGTAGATCGAGTCGGTCGCCGTCCAATCCTTGAACGCTTCCTCGCCATCGAGAAAGATGAATTGCAGCGTCGTCTCGGCTGCGATCTCCTCGTCTAGGGCGGCCGTGAGGAGGGGCGTGCCCTCCTGCAACCGTGCTGCACGAGCGGAGAGGTGGGGCGTGAGTGTTTCTGCGAGGTCAAGCATCATGGCGCAGGGAGCGGCCGAGTCGGTCGCGCCAATGAACTGTCAAATGTTGTCAGTCTCGTGAAAGCAACGCGGCCGCTACACGTACCTGGTTGGCCGGAAACGAGTCAAAGTACTTTGAGTCGTGATGAGCGGCAATCACGAGCTTGCGCGGTGCCGAAGGATCGAAAGTGTAGATCAGGTTGGTCATTGGCACGTCGCCGATGGGGGTCGAGGCAACGAAGGAGTCCTGTGATATGAGCCTTCACTCCGGTGACCAGCAGCACGGACCTGCTCTTCGTGCCAGCCGAGCTGCTTGAAGACGGAGGAGATATACCGGCGAACATGGGTGCTGCTTTTCTCAGTTCGGCTTTGCAGCTTGATGGCCAACTGACTTGTTCTCTGAGCCAGCTGCGACATGTCAGCTAGCAGCACTCGCACGGCCATGACACACCAGCTCGCGGTACCAGCAGCCTTCCTAGATGTCCACTGTCCACATCTGTCCATGGAGCAGGTTCTGCGTTGATGAGCGCCGCAATGCTGTCTTCATCAAGCGAGTAGAGCTGCCTTTCCTCGACTTGGCGAGCTTGCACCGACCATCCGGCGACGGCCAGAACGCCCACGACGAGGGCGCACACCCTCATGATCAACGACCGAACTGATCACTCGCTTCCTACCATGCACTTATCGTTCGAGATTGTCGAGGTTGATGCCAAGAAGTCGGCCTCGACACCGAGAAGCCGCCAGCCAAACCCCCTATGACCCTCGACGACCATCTGTCTACTACATGAGCATTGGCCGCTGTCTATCACGTCCTGTAATCACTCTCTCGACTCTCAGCCGTACGATCATGTCAAGATACTCGTCCATCCTCACGCCCGCCGACATTCCGACCCTCAACGAGCTGTATGCGAGCGGCTCGATCGACCCCAAACCGAATGCATCCAGTTCAGCGAGCTATCACTGCAACACTGAGCTCAATAGCCGTATCAGCCTGATCCAGTGTGCGTGTGTGCTCCATCCTCGACTTGGAAAGACGCGTAGTCGGGATCCTCACTGATCCTTGACACCCCAGATGACATCACCAAGCTGCAAGTCGACATGATCGTCAATGCCGCCAACCAGTCCCTCCTCGGCGGCGGCGGTGTGGACGGTGCAATCCATGCATCAGCAGGTCCAGATCTGTACAAAGAGTGCAAGACGCTGGGGGGTGCCAAAACGGGCGAGACAAAGGTCACGGCCGGGTACAAGGTCGGTCTGCAAATCTACTATACACCAAGCGGGTACTCACAACACGCAGCTGCCAGCAAAGAAGATTGCGCACACGGTCGGACCAATCTACAGAGCGTACTCGGAGAGCGTGGCGGCCGACAAGCTCCAGAGCTGCTATAAGAGCTGCTTGGACCGGTGCGCGGAGAACGGCGGCGGCAGTATCGCATTTTGCTGTATCAGTACGGGAGCTTGTGAGTCATCTTGGCAACTCTGTGTGTTTGCTGCACTCGGCGGCGATGGCAAGTCGACCCGACGACAGCGACCGTTGTGGTGTCGCTGCGCCGTACAACAAGGAACCCATAGACAGAGACTGCCTCTAGCGCTAACACCTCACAGTCGGCTACCCCGCCAAAGCAGCGACCGAGATTGCACTCGACACTGTACGAAATTATCTTCGAGAGGCCGAGTCATCCGTCAGTAGTTGCCATCTATTTCGCAGTACATCTCTGACATGACCCAGGATCAACCCAAGATTGAGCGCGTCATCTTTTGCTGCTTCTCCGAGCGCGACGAGACCATCTACAAGCAGCTGATCCCGCGCTTCTTCGCGGCCGAGACGCTGCTGTCGAGGACAAAGTCACAGCGGGGCGAGCCGAGAGAGTGAGCGAGCGCTCGCGGACAGATTCCGGGTCTGTATCGTTATTTCATTGCACATGCATCGTCTATACTGAACTCACTTTACCGAGGGTTTCTTGCGGTCCACTGCGTCGGAAAGCCTCCGCGCGAGGCATCCAAGTTGAAGAGAACATCCCGCCATCTCACGGATTCTTGCGGCGGTCACACAAGACGCCTTTATTGGCATTAGATGCTAGGCGACACTGGAACAACGAAGCCCTGGCGGTGTACTTTGGCGGTGTGCTAGCGCGGGCAATCGCCGAGGGGGAGCGTGATCTCGCTCCCTGACATATTGGACAAAGGTGAGCCTCAGCAAGCCTTCTCTCGTCCACTGTTAAAAGACTCGACATCTCGAAAGCGAGCGGCGAAAGCTCTCAATCTTACGACCAAGACGTGAACGCAAAGACGACAAGCCGTCTCGTAATGCCACCGGAGGAGCGAGATATCAGTTTTGATCGTCCTCAGGATTGTACACCGTCCCAAATCGAAAACGAGATCAGAACGGTTGGCAAGTTGCGAGGCTTAGATCTCACAGAGGAGGTTATCGCAGAGTACGTGACTGAGTTTGGAGAGATGCCGTCGAACCTCTGCGTGCGCATGCAAATTGAAGATGGCAGTCTGACGTATCCGTCGACGCCCGATTCTTTTCTCAGTGTGGTCTCGTGGCGACTGCAGGCTTCCGAGGAAAAGAAGCGTCACGTCAACTCTGCCGTATTACGCAGCCAAAGGACGACGTGATGTCAACCCCAAAGGCTAGCGCAGACTTGCCGCAATATGCATGCGCTTCCACAGCCCCGTGGCTTCAAGTTTGCATCACTGGTCGCTTGACTGCAGGCTTCAGTGGCTCAGTGCTGCTATGGAAGTCGAAGTGCCCCCGCTACGGTATCAGAGAGCAGAGCCGTCATGTACAAGCGAGCCCTGCTCAATGTCGTGGCGTTTGGAAACAGAGGTCAGCGCTGACAAAGCAGTCATAACTGCCCTTCGCCGTCGTGCAGAGCAGCTCCTGTTGGATTACGCCACTCAGCCAGCCATCAGGGCGGACGACGCGGCGGGTGACGCCGCATCTGGCGAACACTACATCCGGCGCGGATGTAGCCAAGACAAGTCTGGCGCGCAGAGGATGTAGGCAAGGCGCCGAGGATACTGCATCCGGCGAGACATCAGGGACGTCAGAGTTGTAGGCGAAAGCCTACAAAGAAGCGCCGTAGCGAGCGAGATGCATCACGGTTCTTCCCCAATCTAACAGCTCCTAAGTGGATAGCAAGGAATGCGTCGCCTTGGCGTCGAAGGTCTGGTACTGCACTGCCACGCGCTTGCTTTGCGCTTGGCGATGGGGACTGCCGACTCACTTCGCCTTCGGTTCCAATTCAACAAATTGAGACGCCGATGCAGTCACCGCCTTCGCGGCGCCTACCCGTCTGGGTATTTTGGCGTACACGTCGCATAGACCAGAGCATGTCAACGACAACTTCGGATTTCAACCTTACGTTTACCCGGCCAGGGTGCGAGGAATACGAGTTCAAGCGTTTCATGGTGAGAAGCTATAGTACAGCTGGGATGGAGTGCCTACCCGACCGCCTCGACCGCCTTTATCGCGAGTGGTGCAAACTGGATACAACGATCACCGTCAAGGTTACGTGCAACGCGCAGGGATATGTAGAGGAGGTGCATGGCTCCGAGCTAGAGGTAGCAGCTTTCGACTTTGCAGAGAAGGATCCTAACCTACGCCTCGTGAAATGCGAAGGCGGACTAACATTTGCAAAGTGAGTTCACCTCGTCATAGCGTCACATGCACGGAATTGGACGTCATGCGATGATTAACAAGCATTGCATACCGGTTCATCGGCCTGTAGTGAACTGCCTGACCATCCAAGGAGACAGCGCCATGGAGGGCACCAAGTGCGTCATTTGCCGTTTTGCTAGCGCGGATGAGAGGAATAGCTCAAGTCGTCACACTGAGTCCCGTGGAAAACATGGTAGTGCGAGCGGAGGTGAACCTTTGAGCTTGACTACGGGCGTCTTCCTTTGTAAGGACCACCATCTCATCGACAACCAGTGTGCTGGGAAGTGTTGAACTTTCTGCTGAACAGCGTGTCGACCCATGCCGTCACCTTGGACTTGCTCTGGCGCCATGGCTGCAGTACTTTAAGAAGAGGCCGAGTGTCTTGGGAAGTCGCAACATGACGCCGTCTTGGAGGATAAGGAGTGACGAAGCACGGCACATTGCGTCTGCTCAACCGCCAGTACGATCACTCTAAACGGTCACAGCGTTGCGTCATGATATCTGAGACCGACTGTGCGAGGCGACAAGCACTTGGCTGGGTTACCGGCCGATCGGTTCGAGACACTTGCGCTTGTGATAGCTCCCACGGGATGCTGGTTCTCGCTACTAGGCGCGGCATTGAGGCGAGTCCGACATAGTACGCTTGTGCTTGGGTCTCATGACAACGCGCGGAAGTGATCTTGAGGGGGTGGCCTTGACGAGAGACTCGGGAGCGGACGTGGGCTCTGGTGAAGCGGCGACTGAGGAATGTGCCGTGCGGTGATCTGGAGGGCTGTCAGCTCTGACGTTGGGGATGGTCACTGTTACCAAGGTCAGCGTCAACTACAGAGTCCAAGAGATCTGTTACAAACTGATTCGATTCAGATGTTGATTGTTCTTCGTGGAGAGTAATACCGCTGGTGAAAAGCTCGGAAGTGTCTATGACCCATCATTGCGCATCACGGAGATCAGCTACTCGTGCATCAGCATAGTCTATGCATCTCCGCCCATGCGCTGTGATCGATGAGAAGACGCAGTTGATGAGATGTCGAGCCGGGCATCAGCTCGAGTCCGTGCACATCATAATGTTGATGATGATCAGCAGTTGCTGCAGCCGGACGGCCACTGCAGCGAATGAGTCAAAGACTCGTACCACCCCCGGTGCATCCAGCTATAGCAAAGTCAGCTCTCAGAGACCCAAGCGAGCCACTGCTCCCACCGCCGCTGCACCCATCCAAGTCTGGTAAATCTGGTAAAGTCGTAATCTCCATAGCTAGTCCTCGACGTGAGTGCTTGCATAGGTAAAGGGGCCAGTACTGACTCGAGATGTAGGGACTCCAAGTCCGAATGCATCTCCACGTCGACCGGTTCCACCACCGCCCGCAAAACCATCCACGCCGGAACCTCCACTGCATCCTGCATCACTCATCCCTCGCCAATCGCTCGCATCTGGCAGTTGCGAGCAGCCAGGCTCGGCAGGAGACAATGGAGCCAAGCCCACATTGGACGATCCAAGTGTTGAGCCAGCCGGTGCGGACGCTATCTCGTCGAATGGGCTAGTTGAGGACTCTGCCGAGCGGTTCCTACCAGGCAGTCTCTCCTTGTTCAATAACAACAATGCTTCGCACCGCTTGACGCCAGCTCAAGAAGGGCTCATCCGTCGACAGCTCGAAGACGACGAGATCAACGCCTATCTCGAGAGTTTCGGCAAGGTCCGTGCGGCAGCTGCCCGTGAGCACCCATACTGACGGATCGTAGCACGTTCAGCACCTGCGAGTCGCATCTTCCGTCGAGGTGCCTGTCCTGGATCAGGCCATAGCTCGACCTGTACTGGCAGACTACACGTTTGCGGCGATTGCTGCACGAAGAGCAGAGGATCAGCGGCTCGCTCAAGAGGCTATTGGCGATGATAATGGCAGTGTGGGCTCGGACGTGGAAATCGAGGTCCCTCCGCCAACAGAGGAGAGTACAGGGGAGAATGTCAAAGGCGGCGTGAGCCTCTCAGACGTCGACTTGTGGGCATATGCCGTCGCGGTGCGTGCCGACCAACCTCGTCCGACAGTCATCTAACGGCTATACCAGTACTCGAGGTACCTGCTCGGTCCACCGACAGAATCCAAGCCGCACGAACCCTTTTCGATCCCCCGGCTCAAGTCGAATGCCGAGCGGCTCTACGTGGCCGCGTACCCGCCCTGGCAGGCGATCGGGGGGCATGTGGGCGATATTTGCCTATGGAAAGATCCCAAGCGGACAATCCTCTGCATTCTCGTCAGTCTTCCGTATTGTGCCGCGCGCAATCGCAATCTCTGACCAGGACTAGGTCTACGCAACGCAGATCGTCACCTCGACGTTCCTCTCCACAACGTTGCTCTATGTTCTGTTCATCCTGCTGAGACAGCGTTTCTTCCCACCGTCGCCTTTGGCACTTTATCGTGCAGCCCTCGAAGCTCGGCAGCGCCAGCTCGAAGCTGAAGCCATAGCAGACGAAGTCACAGGCCTCGACGAGTCCCTCGACACCGAATCGCAGACCGAAGCCCTGGACGGGGGGTTCGGGATCGGGATCGATCTCAGTAAAGCGCGCAAAGGGCTCGGACTGGGTGGTCCAGCAAGCGATCTAATTGTGGATGAAGCCAAACGACCAAAGGGCAAGAAGGACAAGACGAAGCTGAGGAAGAAGATCAAGGAGCTCGAGGTCGAGTTTGGAGCTGGAGCTGTGGTGGTCCTTGGTGACATTGCGGTGAGTTGTCGGGGCTGGGGAGGGTGGCATACTAAGCAGGTCTCAGGATGTGCATGAAAAGGTCAAGAAGTGGGTAGACTTTTGTCAAGTACAATCGAGAGCTGATCACGATCCTCAGCCTCTTCCTGTGGCGCTCGATGACGGCTTCGACCAACTTTGCAATCTCACTTGCTGTCCTTGCTGTCGCGTCGCATCTTACCCCGGTTTGGGTCATGGTCAAGCTCGTTCAGGTCGCCCTCGGCGTCGTGGCGTTTGTCGTGGTGCCCATGATTGCCGCGCAAGAGCGGTACGAGCCCTCGGCGTGGCTGATCGGGAGTGCACCAACCGATTCAGAGTGTGCGCTCAATCATCTACACTGTTCAAATGGCGGGACTGACGCCTGACAGATGCGATGCAGCTGATCCGACAGCGTGCCGCAGCCGGCAAACCGATCATTCACACACGGCGGCTCGCCAAACAGCATCGTCAAGCGTCCACAACGCCATCGATCCTCAGCTCCATCACCGATCCATCCGTCACCGACCTCGCGCGCGCCTCGACCCAAGATGTAGTGTCGACCGCCTCGGTGCCCGCGAAAAACAAAGGGTTCAGCTGGGACAAGGTCCTAGCCGTCAGCGAAAAGGGCTCAAAGATGCTCGAGACGTCGAGGCAGTATGCGACGGGCGAACGCGGGGTTGAGTTCAAGATTGCCAAGCCTGGTGATGTGCGTTCGCATGGGTCCGTGGTGGAGCTGGCTGAGCAAGCGCAGGCGTTGCAGAGCAGTGGCGTGTTGACGCAGCTGAAGCTCGGTTCGGGCGGGCCGGGATTAGTGATGGTGCGGAAGGAGGGCTTGGCGATGGCGCCGACTCCAGACGCGGTGTGTGAGTTGATGCGGCCTGTGATATGCTGCAGCGACTGATCAAGTGCAGCCTACTTGGCGCAGTACAAGTCGCGACCCGGTAGCCTAGCCATCTCCTCCAAGACGGTCAGCTTCAAACCGTTCCTTCCATCTTCGTTAAAGCCTGCGAAAGACGGCGCGCAAGATCCCGACGTGGCGCTAATCGCGACCGATGATGAAGATCAAGCAGTCGCTCAGATCAAGTCGAAAGAGGTCGAGGTCCTACTCGAAGACATTGTCGGCATCAAGAAGCGCGACAAGACGACGCTGCTCGTCGTCGTCTCGGCAGGTCTGGAGATTGAATGTCGCGATGGCCGGGTCAGTCTTGGAGAGTGAGAGTCGGCATCGGCTCATGTTTGCAGATGATTCGGTTTGCGTTTGTGGCCAACCGGGATCAGGCTTTCAACCGGCTTGTAGCGTCTTCGAAGCAATCGTTTGCAAAGGTGTGAGGTTCAGTCTAGGAGTTGTATGCCAAGTAGACACGAACAAGATGTCATCCATGATGGACGGCCACCGGGCTGATCGACCCAAAGTTGGTGCTTGACAATCGAGCGACCAACTGTGCAAAACCACGCTCACCGTCGATAACATCTAGGGGAGACGGCCAGCAGCATGGTCGACGACGCAAGCTTCGAAGCTGTCGAAGCAGCGCTCGAGACACTGTCACTGCTGCAAGCAATGTTCCCGCTCGAAGACGAACTGCGGGTGGATCCCGGAACGGCCGCTGGTGTCCCCGAGCTAGAGAAGCTTGTCGAGTCGATACAAGCTGGCAGCAAGGACATCAGCTCTCTCTCAGACCAGCTCGCCAGCTTGGACTTGACCGTCAGTATCCCACTCGAAACCGCAAACGACAGTGCCAAGCTCGAGCTGGATGTCAAGCTATCCTTTCGCAAGGGTAGTAGACCATCGCTGTACGCTCGCCATCCTCCCTATCTCAATCGCTCGCAGCATACCGAGCTCAACGACCGGATCAGCAGCTACATCCGTGATCAACCACCAGCAAGCCCACCGTCAGACGTTATCCTCGGCGTCATCGACTCGGTCAAACAAGCCGCTTCAGAGATCCTAGCAGCTCGCTCTCAAGACACGACCGAGGCTACCGCTGCACCGCTAGGACCGCTGCAGCGGACATGGTTCTGGTTCCCCTCGCTGTCGTCGAGAGAGAAACGCCAGGATTTTGTCGATTACTCGGATGAATACCAGCTGACGGGCTTTGTCATGGCTGGTCAGTCGCTTCCCGCGAGTTGGTCGAGGACGAGCTAAAGGCTAAAGGCAAGCCTGGGTTACTATGCGTCGAAGGTCATTTCCCAAACGCAGATCGCTTCATGGCGACGATCAAGTCGAAATCATGGTCTGATATTCCGAGCTTTCAGAAAAAGGTGAGCTCTGGCTCGGCGCCGAGGGATGCAGACTGACTGCTACAGGTCACTGAACGACTTCGGAACCCGATCGCGACCCGGGCCTTTACGCGTATGAGCGATATCACCGACCTGATCCCTAAACACGGTCAATACGACCACCGAGGCGATATGAGCCAAGTCAAGCGCCTGATGGACAGCTGGGGCGTCGGAGACGACTTTGCGGGTGTGGTCATGGGCTCTACCGAGTATAGATGATACGATGCATGACCTGCCTATCGCCCAGAAAACTGACCAAAAGTTGCGAGTACCGTCCTGCGCCTGGCTGAGCTCGATCAAAACCGGCGACCGTTGGCGGGCGGAGGTGGGCGCTGCTGAGGCGGCGGCCCGCGGCGTGGGTCATAGCTACCGCCAGGCTGTTGCTGAGGTGGCACGGGCCCCATTCGCGGGTCCCAACCGGCCGGTTGACCTGGTGGGGCGGATCGGGGACCAGACTGCTGTGGCCCGGCTCGTGGATCGATCGGAGGGTAGCCTCTGGGTGCTGGCGCTCGAGCATGTTGGATGGGCGAAGAGTGGGCCGGTGAAACGCCGTTGCGGACGTGTTGGACGGGAGCGTTCAGTGGCCGCATCGAGGTTGCGGCTGGTGATGATGAAGCGGGGTTGGGTGCCGTCGACGCCGGCCCAGCGCCATGGGCTTTGCGTTCGGCCGCTTTCAAGATCTCGTCGCTGTGCGTGTCAGCCGCGTTAGGGCGATGCCAAGTCGACTCACTCTAGCAGATTCAGGCAAGCACAACATACGACCCACTCGACACAGTCCTCGTTACCCTCGCCCAGTGTCTGCCAGACCTTTTTCTCATCCTCCGTCTTGCCTGTAATGGTGATGCGCGTCCCGCCGCCCTTCTCTGGCGGGTTCTTTGACACCTTGCCAAACTGCAGCAATCTCAGCCTAATCCATCGCAGCTCATACTGACCTCGACCCTCCGTGGCGGGATCTGATGGCCCGCATAAGCAAAGTAGAACATTGTCCACCAGTCTGCGTTTGGGTTTGGTTTCGAGATCTGGTACAGCGGGGTATCATCCGAGTTTACAATCTTGTAGATTGCGCTCCGGACGCCATTGTTCTCAATCGTCCACCGGAGCTCTCGAGAGGCCTCGCACCGGACGACGTTGGATTGCCGGCTGCCGTGCCCTGGCTCGGACGGGCTGCGGCTTGGCGGGAAGAGCTTTGCGACGCAGAGGTCGCCTTGGGGTGAGGGGGTGAGCAGGTAGTTTACGCGGTTCTGGTCAGATCAGCGCGTGTGGATGCGTCTGAGTAGAGCGTACAGATTCAGTGTGCCTATGCCGGGTATCAGCCGTGAGTGTGGTACATGCCGTCGACGTACAAGTAGGAATAAAGAATTTGGTGGGGTTGCCCTGAGCGCTCGTCAGCAACGCTTCTGGGATCGCTTGGCTACCCACCATGAGGAGTGACGATCAGAGTCGGCAGGTGGTTTGGCATGGGCGCATGGTGCGGCGAGGTGAAGCTGAGAAAGGGAGTGAGCACGAGCTTGTGGGAGAGAGCACCAACGCACACTGTGTAGATGGCTAGACATGGTACGGCGTGAGTGTCTGATCATCACTGTGCACCTCACGCACCGGCCATGCTGAGCTGTGCGGCAGGCAGAGACAAACAACAAGTCGGACGAGCTCGATCGGTGGTTTGTTGTTCTTGGCGTGCGCCGCCTTGGGCCTGTGCTTGTCGCTCCCGGTTGCTTCTGTGCGGAAACGCTGTCTCGACTCTGTCCTGCCTGCCTTGGGATCCTATGGCCTAGCGAGTGCCGTTGAGGGATGAGGATGATCAAGGACAAAGGGCGGCGGTGGTGCGGATGGCCAAGCCACTCTGGCTCGAGTGGCGAGAGCACCAAGCGAGACGGTGACCTCGACGTTGCTCGAGATAGATCGAGCGCTGCTCGCTGCTCTGTGGATGTGTACACGCAGACAATGTGGACAGGTGCACTACCGCGAGCAAAAGGCCCCCTTTCATCGACATGCATCGACCGTGTCCTCAACCTACTCGTCCTCGACATGAAACACAACTCTCGACTTGGCAGTGAGCTTGCCGGGCGCCTTAGGATGCGATCGCTTAGCACTTGCAGCTACCGGCCTGGCAACCGCAGCTGTTGCCACAACCACAACTGCACCGTCAGCATCCGTCTCGATCCCAGGCGCTGTGGTACAGACGCAGAGTTGCAGCCGCATTGGTCCTGGTTCTGCCAGCTGTCAGCCGTGCAGTCACTGCGGTCGAGAGGAAACTCACGACAGGGGCGTTGACGTTGGAAAGCATTGTTGCTGATAGATTGATCGATTGCTTGGTGGGCTTGCGACTGGTACTGATTGTGGTGTGGAGACTGGGTGGACTGACGACCAGCCGGGCACAGTCTTATACCTCGCCGAGTCTGGCCAACACGCTGTTCGTGGCCGCGAGAACCACGGCTGGTTCAAGCTTCGGATCGGCCAGAGCCCTCCATCTCAAGACCCCAAGAGCCAGAGTCAATCAGCCGATGGTGTCGGTCGTCGGCCACCGCACTGGTCTTGGTATCTGGAATGAGAGTCATGTGGAACGATCAGCCCTGTGGGCGCTGTCGAACCGAGCAGTCCGATGGACCAAGCGACGCAAGTTGGGCGCAGCATCTCGAGCCAAACTTAGTCCACCTCGTCAAGACGCCCGAAAAGAAGAGGACCATGAGAGCGGCAGAGATCGTCCAGCGCTACCGTGGCCCGATACGTCCTGTAGCCCATCTCATCCGAAGTATCCCGACCGGATCGTACGATGCCGCCCAGGCTTAGGAGTCAGTCACCGATCAGGTCAAGCAGTACATCGCCATCCAGCGAACCAGTCGCAAAGACACGAAACTACTCCTGCAACCGTCCAACGACCCCCCACTCGCCCGTAGCCTCGTTCCAAAACTTGACGACGCCATCAGCCACGCCTGTCCGTTTCTCGAGCGATCTAGACGCTACGTATCACCATCAGCGTTTTCGACGGATGATCACGATTGAACGGGTCGCGACGTACTCTTTGGCGATGCGGGCCCGCCACGAGCGCTTACGCGCGGCAGCGACACTGGTTGGCTTTGCATAGTCTGACTTGCCGTTGCTGCGTGTGCGTCAGCTTGGTCCCTAGGCTGATAGTCGCTTACAAGGCTTTTGGACCCGTCCCATCGTTGGAGACGGGATACGTGTCGGCCCTACATATCCCCCGGATGATCAGCCTCGCCTCGACCGAGTCGCGGACCCTCCCACGACTCACTGCGGTGCCGTGTCCTGACGCTTGGTCACCACCGTCTCCGTCCCGCGCTTCTGCCTATGTACCGAGCTATCAGCCTCTCGGCGGCTACCGGTCCAGTGCCCACGCACTCGTAATACGCATCCGCGTCCTTTTTCGCAAAGTGCTCGACTTGACCGTCCCTGCGCCTCGTCAGCTCCAGACCACGCTCGATCACAGCGTGCTGACCCGGTACCGCGGACGGCGACGTGTAGCGGGATATCACCGGGCTGGAGCGCCACGACCAAGTGTAGGGCAAACGCCGCGAACGCGAATAAGAAGGCGGGGACGCGCATGGTGGATCGGTGGGGACTATAGAGCGCCGGCGCTGGTGTCGAAGGATTATGAACGGGAAGCTAAAGCGCGTGAACCTGCACGCTGGTGAAGTGGATCAAGGGTGAGAAGACGTGCGACGGTAGACGTGTCTATATGTAGGCTCTGATGCGCACTAGCATGCTGGCGTGTCACACTCTAATGTTGAAACAGCACCGTCGTCCGTGCTGCCAACTAAACCCAAGCTCAAACGCCACATTGCGACCTGAAACAATGCACGCAGACGTGGATTGCATCCCTAGTCCCTAGCGCTCGCCTCGGCTTGGTGTTCACGCTCCTCGGCGGCCTCGGCCTCGTCTTCCAATCGGATCCTGCCCTCGCGCTCGCTCGTCCGTTTCCACGCAATGCCCGCCAGGAGCGCGACGGGGTGGAGGACGAGACAGATGATGAGTGTGATCAAGACTGGGGTCGGTTTCGGTGCGGCCGTGGACGGGAGCGTGGGCGTCACGCGCGGCGAGGAGAGTAGCAGGCTGAAGAGGATATAGATCGATGCGGCCGTCAGGATGCTACGTGGCGTTGACGTTAGTTGATAGCCTGAGGGGCAAGAGGGACGCACTAGAGCCTGCGAATGCCGGCCCAGACGGCGGTGACGAGGTTGGTGCTAGCAATCACGCCGACGGCTGGCCACGTCCATTTCCCCCAGTTGTCGGAATGCTTGATGACCCAGCCGAGGGCGATGAAGCCCGTGTGCATCCAGTCGAGCTCGAACAGGATGGCGAGGAAGAGCGTCATGGGTGCGTGGATGAACAGGGCGTCCAACGGGCGCGAGAGCGTGGGCGGGTACGGCAGGAGCGTGAGGTGGATTGAGATTCTGCACCGTGTCAGTGCTACCTAGGATACGAGGATGGCGCGCACAAGAGTAGGACGTTGACGAGGACGAGGATGGCGGCACCGAGAAAGAATTGCAGTGTCTGAGGAATGGTCAGCGTGCAACTCGGTCCACGACCCGGTCGCGATGCCGCACTAACCCAGCAAACGGCCCAGCCAGCCATCAACCAGTTGGCGATTGCAAACCTCAAGCCGACACCGTTCACCAGCGTCTCCTTGGTCACGTCCTTGCGCGCCGTCACGAGCGCAATGCAAAAGCCAATCTGCAACATGTACAGCAAGACCCAGTATGCGCCAAGCAGCGTCTTGTTCGGTGTCAACAGGGTCGGGTACAGGTCTGAGATGCCGCCTGGAGATGAAAGCGTCAACAAAGGTGTGGCTAGGTGGCGAAGAAGACCACGCACCGAGTCCTGGCTTGATCGCGAGTGCACAGACCTACAGCACAAGATCAGCATTGGTCGATCACGCCGAGACCTACCAGGTTGACGCCGAGTGCAACAATCAGACTGAGCGGGGTGTAGATCTGGAGTTGGACCACGCGCCGGGCCAACCTCAGCTCGTCGACGGGGATGACCTCGACCTCGTCCCCGGGTGGTGCTTGATCGTAGCTTGACATTGTAGACTTTGGCTGTCTGGCACTGTCGATATCGCTGTCGATGCGGTCGATGCTGTCGTCGGTGTTGACTGCGGCGAGCGGCGTTATGTCATTCAGCGGTGATTGTTGGTCGATCACATGAAATCGCAGCAAAACATGTCTGTGCTGTACAGACCCGCGCGCAGCAGGTGAGTCGAGATGGCATGCATCGTAGCGAGATGAAGCTAGAGCATGGTGGGATTCACATCGACCGGGTGAGATCCGGGATGCACCCTATCCGTCTAGTTCAAAGGACCGACCGCGCTGGCTCGCACTCTCACAGTCCCTTTGCCTAGTAGCCGCCTTCGCACACCCACTATGTACTGACATGGTGATCTGACAGAGCTTGCTTACTCTACTTGTACAGCTCCTGCCGAGTATCCCTCACCGGCGACTCTTCCATACAGTAATCCTCTCGGGCAAACACACGGCCCGAGCGAACGGCAGGCACCGCAAGACATCGACCTCCACGGCGGTTCGCAGCAGCAGTACGTGTTAACAACAGCTCACGCGCCTTAGTAATCACTTGCCAAGCTCGAGTCACCCACTCGTCCTCCCCGCCAGTTGCCCCGTTTACCCGGCGTTTGACCGCGCCCGACTGCGTTTGCCCGGATCACGCGCTCGCTCACTCGGATAATCCTCGGCGGACGCACGGTTCAAGCGCAGTAAAGTAGAAAACGGCTGAGCTCTCTCTCGGGCGCCGCTTCTTCCTCGCTCAGCGTCCGTATCGATTCTTGACGCTCTCACGTCTCTTTTTCTCCTCCCTCAACCTTTTCATTGTTTCCAATCACCATGTCGGTCAAGACCAACGACCAGCTCGACCGCTCCTTCTTGACGGCCGACATTGACGAGATTGTGAGCCAGCTCACGACATCGGAAAAGATCTCGTTGACGGCCGGCCGCGACTGGTGGAAGTGAGCGCCAATCCCACAGCGCCGTTCGATAGTGTTAATCGTCTCCAGCACCGTCCCAATCCCTCGCCTCAATGTGCCCACGATCAAAGTGACCGACGGGCCAAACGGTGCGCGCGGCGACTCGTTCTTCAAAATGACGGCCGCTACCGCCCTGCCGAACGCTACCGCTCTCGGCGCGACGTTTTCGACCGAGTTGCTGGAACAGGCGGGCGAGCTGCTCGCAAACGAGGCAAAGGCGCGCAACGCAGTCTGCCTGCTCGCACCCACGATCAACATCCAACGCAACCCGCTCGGCGGGCGCGCGTTTGAGAGCTTTGCAGAGGACCCGCATCTCAGTGGGACCCTGGCGGCGGCCTATGTCAAGGGTCTGCAAGCGAACGGGGTCGCGGCGACGATCAAGCACTTTGTGGGCAACGACCAGGAGCACGAGCGTGAGTGGCAATCAGCACCCGTGACGAGGTCCTGATCCGAGCAGGCATGGCCGTCAACGCCGTCATCCCTCCTCGTGCCCTGCGCGAAGTCTACCTGTTGGTCTCGCGATCTGCAACCGACTGTACTAACGAATCGACAGCAAGCCATTCATGATTGCGCAAAAGGACGCTCAACGTATGTTCGACCAGCCAGGCAGCACCCCGTACTAACCCGCCAGCCCTCTCCTACATGACCTCCTACTCCAAGCTGAACGGAACCCACGTCTCGGAAAACAAGGCGATCATTGGCGACATTCTGCGTGACGAATGGAAGTTTGACGGGATGAGTGAGTGCTCTGACAACAATCGGCGACCACGACTGATGGCGGCAGTCATGTCCGACTGGTACGGCACCTACTCTGTCTCCGAGTCGCTCAACGCCGGTCTCGACCTCGAGATGCCCGGTCCGGCAAAGTGGCACACGGAAGCGCTCGTCGGGCACGCCTACATGTCGAAAAAGATCTCGCCCAAGACGCTCAACGCGCGCGCAACCGCCGTCCTCACCTTTGTCCAGCGCTTGGCCAAGCTCAACCCGGACCTCGTCTACGCCGCGCCCCGTGCCGAAAGGACGCGGACCGAAGCCCAGGCCGAAGACGCCAAGCTGTTGCGCAAGATTGGCGGTCAAGCCCTCGTCCTGCTCAAGAACGCCAACGAGGTGCTCCCGATCCAGGGCAAGCGAAAAGTCGCAGTGATTGGCCCCAATGCGAAATCAAACGTCTTGACCGGGGGCGGCAGTGCCCAGCTCAAGAGCGCGTGGTCTAATAACCCGTGGGAGGGTCTCGAAGCCAACAAGCCGGCTGGTGTCGAGCTCTCGTACGCTCTCGGGGCCGCAGGCCACAAGTTCCTCCCCCCGTTCTCTGCAGACGACTTGACGGCCGAAGATGGTTCGCCCGGGATCACGCTCGAATACTACAACCTGACTCCCGAGGGCGAGCGCGAACCCAAGCCCGTCGTAACAGACGTGCACGACAGCACGTTCATGTTCTTTGCCGATGGCATCCCCAAGGTCGTTCACGACCAATTCATCGTTCACGGCAAAGCGACCTGGGTCGCGCCCACGTCTGGCGAGTACGAGTTTGGCTACACTGTGACGGGCAAAGGCAGGCTGTACGTCAACGACCAAGTCGTCGTCGACAACGAGCACAACCAGCGCTCGGGCGAAGCCTTTTTCGGCTCGGGCACCGAAGAGGAGCGCGGCTCGTTCAACGTTGTAAAGGGTCAAACGTACCAGATCCGGTTCGAGCACGACACGCGCGCCGTTCGCGGTGGCACCACCCCGCTCAACATTAGCGGCATCATTGTCGGCGCTTTCCCAAAGATCACCGACGAGACGCTGATTGCCGAGGCGGTTCAACTCGCGAAAACGGTCGACATTGCCGTCGTCGTCGTTGGTCTCAACAAGGACTGGGAATCAGAGGGCTATGACCGCCCCAACCTGTCGCTCCCGCTCAACCAGGACAAGCTCGTCGAAGCCGTGGCGGCCGCCAACGCCAAGACGGTCGTCGTCGTTCAAGCCGGCAGTACCGTCGCCCTGCCGTGGCTCGACAAGGTCTCGAGCGTCGTCTACGCCTGGTACGGCGGCAACGAGACGGGCAACGTGATCGCCGACGTCATCTACGGCAACGTCAACCCTTCCGGTCGCTCACCCCTCTCGTTCCCCAAGCGCGAACAAGACATTGCCGCCTACCTCAACTTCAAATCCGCCCACGGCCGCGTCGTGTACGAAGAGGGCATCTGGGTCGGCTACAAGCATTTCAACGCGCGCAAGATCCAACCCCTCGTCCCGTTCGGGTTCGGTCTCTCGTACACTACGTTTGAGTACTCGGACCTCGAGATCACATCGTACCCTCCAAACACGCTCAACTCGGCTCAAGACTTCAAGCTCAAGGCGGCGATCACGGTCCAGAACACGGGCAACGTTGCCGGTGCTCACTCTGTCCACTTTTACACTTCGCCACCGCCCGCGACCGCGACGTCGTATGTCCACCCCGAGGCCGAGCTCCGAGCGTTTGCAAAAGTCTTTCTCGACGCGGGCGAGAAGAAGACGGTCGAGGTCTCGTTGGACAAGTACGCCGTTTCCCACTGGGATGACCAGGAGAACGTGTGGGCGATCGAGCAGGGCGAATGGCACGTAAAGGTCGGCAAGGACGCGTCCAACCTCGACTTTTCTGCCCCGTTCAGCATCGCCGGCGTCGTCGAGTGGACGGGCTTGTAGCAGTGTACGGTACGAAAAGTGTTGTCACCGTTATGCATCCGATACAGACTAGTCAAACGTCTCGCCGGCTTCGGCACCGGGGTGTCGCCTCCGCCGCTGCTTGACGGCGTCGCGATGCCGGCGCTTGTATTCCCGCGTGAGCTCGAGCTTTTGCGCGTCCCATCGAGCCGTCATCTCGGCACTGGACGTGTCAGCAGGTGCGTACTCGCCTCTTGATACTCACTCGGTCTCTTGCCGGTGGAACGGCTTGACACCGTCTGGGAGTACAAGCGGGTTCGCTGCCTCGCCGCGCGCGCCTGTCAACTTGGTACCGACAGGGAAGAATAGCGGGATAGCTGGGTCCGGATCGAACACGGCCTGAGCACTTGGCGCGAGCAGTTCGAGCTCTGGGGCAGCAGCTTGTGGTGCAGCTGCAATGTTGACAGTCGAAAACGGTGCTTCTTCATCCAGCTCAATGTCCAGGTCGAGGCTCTGCATCAGGGAGAAGCCAGGTGCTGCGGTGAGGCCATGTCAGTGCGGGTCAGGTAGCCAAGCTGACTCGAGACTGACCAGAGTCTGGCTGTGGAGCAAACATGTCTTTGAGCTTTGTTGGTTTACGCTTTGCCTGTTCGGGTTGATCATCGACGTCCATCCGTGTCGGCTTGGCTTTGTCCTCGTCCTCGTCTTCGCTTGACGACTCGGACGATTCAGAGGCCGACGACTCGCTACTCTCCTCACTCTCACTGGCCGCACCACCCCTTAACCGCATCACGCCCACAGGCCTCTCCTCCTCACTCTCACTCTCATCAAAGCCCCGCCACTCACTCTTCCCAACCTTGCCCCCCACAGCCTCTTCGACGTCATCTGCTTCAAAGAGCCCCTGGAGCACGCCGAGGCCCGCAAGGCGTTCTTGTCGTGCGATCTCGAGCAGCGCTTCGTCTACGGGTGCGGGCGCGGGCACGGCGTTGCGCGAGACGCTACGCTCTAGACGAGCCGGGAACAGTGGCGATGCCGAGCGCTGCGACGCGCGCCGAGGAAACAGCGGCGATGCAGACCGCCGAGACGCTTCAGGCGACGTTGCACGCCGTGGGAAGAGGGGCGAGTCGGCTCGCGCAGTGAGCGGGGATGGTGCATCGGAACGAACGAGAAATCCGGTCGATGCGCTGCGCGGGGCCGAAGCCGAGGCAAAGATCTCGTCGAGTTCAGGCTCGCTCTCGTCTGAACCTTCATCTGGATCGACCGACGATGCAATCTCGCCCGCGAGCTCTGGTTGAACGGTATGCGCGGGTTTGAGCACGGGTTCGGTTTCGACGACGTGGCCATCGACTAGGCGCTTCCAAACGCCCACATGCGCAGACCCTTGCTCGTCGCTCTCGTCGTTTGCTTCAAACACCCACCGTCCTGCCTGCTGTTGCTCTTCTTCAGCAGCATCGCCATAAACCCAGTATCGGGACCCGTACGCGACGGGATCGATGACGCGCCGCTGGATCCGAGTCGGTGGAGGCGCCTTGCGGCGGGCTTTGCGCGCCGCTTTGATCTTGAGCTTGGTAGCTTCTTTCGAGCTGAGCGTTGGCGCGGGTTCGACTGGCGTGGTGTTCGGCGAGGGCATGTATGGGATCAAAGGTTTAGGGATCGGGTGGAGCGGTCGGCATGCGATTGGACGGATTGCGCGGGGTTCAGACGACTCGGTGTCGACTTGCCAGAACTGAGATGAGTGCGTTGGCGTGCAATCGCATAGAAAGTCTTTGACACCCACCTTGCGCTTCTCGGCCCGTTGGAGCGTCACGAGCCGCATATCGTCGCTCTCCCTGCCCAGCCCAAGCTTGGCTCGCTTCTTTGCATTCCTGCGTGCCAGCTTGGTAGCCTGCTTTGCGAGGGTTTCGGGGGACGGGTCGTGTTCTGCGTTGAGTCTGCACAGAGCGCTGGTTAGCCGGACAATGTGAGCGCGGCAAGACCGACTGACCGCTGGTCGTACCGTGGCTTGGCTTCACCGAGCTTGAGCGTCGCGCCGCGCCATTTGGAGCCTGACATGATGTTGAGGCCTGTGCGGTGTTGGTCAGGCTGCTTGAACACGACTCTGCCACGGTCCGCACATTTGGTTAGCTGCGCTGGGGTCGTCCTCAGTGTCAGATAGGCAAACTTGCGCGGTTGTCCTGCAGTAGATGGTCAATCACACCCTCCAGACCGACAGATAGCAGCTCGATCCCACCGTTGCCGTCCACGCCGAGCTCTTCGACATGGTCGACCTCGCCAAACGTCTTGAAGCGGTCTTTGAGGTGGTCGGCGGTGATTGACGGGATGAGCCCGGCGACATGGATCCGTTTGATGACTGCTGATGAGCAGGACGCCATCCTACCCGTCTCCCGTGCTTTCTATGCTGTCCTGGGTGATCTCGAGCTCAAAGTATGCTCTTTCCAAAGTTGATAGTAAGAAATCTCGAATTTGGTCGCGGAGAATGTAAAATGTCTGCAAACCTGTCTCTACCTCTGTCGACCGTGATCGCTCTACAATTCATCCATGTCGGCCGCTGTACCCCTCGCGAGCGTCAAGCGCAAGAATGTCGACGACGAGGACAGGATGGATGACGACGAAGAGAGCGAGAGCGGGTCCGACGTCGTGCGTCGACTCACAACCTCCCTCGACCAGCACCCCAACTGACCATGCAGAGTATGATCGACGTCGACTTTGATTTCTACAACTGGAACCCAGACGTCGACCAGTCGGTCTCTGCTTTCTGTATGATCGACAGCTGAGCTGATGCCACGCGCAGGATAGCGCTCAAACGCCTGCTGAGGCAGACACTGGCTTCCGACGCCGACTTGATCGACGTCCATGCTCTGGCCGACTATATCCTCGAGCAGAACACTGCTTGGGGCGTAGGGAGCACGATCAAGACCGAGGGCACGGAAGCCGACCCGTATGCGGTCCTCGGCGTGCTTGATCTCGATCAAAAGGTGGGTGTGGTCTGGAGTCGTGAGACTACCCACGGGTCTGTGCCGTCAGCTCGTCGTGTCCTGGAGACGTTCAGGTCACAGTACACGACTGCGCAGCGTCACCATTACCTCCATATCCATATCAACGGACGTAGGGTCAAATCTTGCCGCTGCGCGTGTCCTGTAATGTCATGCTGTCTGTAGTGACACAGGAGCAGTCTCCGCTGCTCTCGTGTTGTGTAGGCGGCGATCGCTCGGATCGCACTGCACGCCAAGCTCGATGTGACCTCCAAGGTACACGCGCTCTTGAGTGTCTAATGCTGTGCACGGTGATGGACTCGTCATCAATTCGAGTGTCTCGTCTTGATCGTGGCAGGGTGACATGGCTGATTGCACGCGCGGCTGCATGTACGCTAGCAAGGCGTCGGGCCACGATATAGCTCGAGGAGCTGCCATGGCCTCGGCAGTTTTGCTCGCTCGCGACAGATTTGTCCGAGCGTGAGGCTGGGCGTAACGTTGAACAGACGAGCGTTACGCGTTACGTGACTATCAGTCATGTCGGCACTCATATGTACGACGTGGACTCGAAGCTTGCATCCCTGATCTTTCCTCTTGGAACCCAAAATCTCAACTCGAGCCCGACAGCTTCTTCATGCGTAGGTGAACAGGGCACATCTGCCCGTTCCATGCCGTTCACGACTCAGCTGCCGTAGCCTGTCTGTGAAATGCGCTCACTTGAGCCGACGACGAGCTAGTAACCATGGCAAGGTCTCAGCTGGCCAAGCTGAAATCCTCTCGGCCAGCTTGTCGACATCCGGCGCGATCTTGGCCTAGTCCCGTCGCGTAGTCTACGCTGGATCATCCTCTCACAAAGCGCGATTCCAATCACGTACGCACTCGGGCTACACGAGCGATGTTGATACTGGGTCTGGCTTTGCGCCTG
This sequence comes from Holtermannia corniformis, assembly GCA_001599935.1. Classification (NCBI taxonomy): domain Eukaryota; kingdom Fungi; phylum Basidiomycota; class Tremellomycetes; order Holtermanniales; genus Holtermannia; species Holtermannia corniformis. Next base: position 214,719 of record BCIJ01000025.1, on the reverse strand, counting down.
CTGCAGAATTAATCAACAGCGCATTCGCACAATACATGCTGGACGCTTGAGCCTGTCTTTGCAAGCTGCGATCGCATGCTAGCGAGCAGCACCTTCCGCCACGCACTGTGTCGTCTGAGACAAGTCACTGGCTCGAGCGTATTCTAGGCCGAGAGCTGAGAAGAACCGAGTTCAGCAGTCAAAAGCGGCGTTGCCGCGTTGTTGCCGAGAATGTCGAGCTCCGCTACCGTTAGCTCTTTCTTCGACATGCGCAATGTCGGCGACGCCGATGTGCTTGTGATTGCACCGTGTACGACCGACCGGGATCAGATCTCGTTACCATTCTAGTTGATTGTGGCTACGTCGGCCTGTCGGTCAGTTGCCGACCACCCGCAGTGTCAGCAGATCAGGCGTGTTCTGCCTCGCTGCCCCGCTCTGCAACCGTATAGCACGCTGACGCTCACCAGTCGCACGCCGCGCTCTCGCCACTGATCAACTACTTTACCGCCCAATCGTCCCTCGGGATCCCGCCGCGTACCGGGCTGATCATCTCGGAACGGCTGATCAACCTACCGCTGCAGCTCGTGCCGCCCATGTACAAGATGCTGCTGGACGAGCTCAAAGCTGGCGGCGCGAGCGTGCCGTCGTTTGATCACTACCTGATCTGGGGGCGGGGTTACAAGCTTGCCGGTGTCGGCGGTGAGACGATGCGCGAGCTCGAGGCGGACAGCGCGTGAGTCGTGTGTGGCGGCTAGGCGGTGCTGACGTTTGATGGCTAGACGGAGCAAGAAGAGTAAAAAACCCAAGACGGGGGCCAAGGGTCCGCTTGAGCCTGAAAAGGGCAGCTTTCTGTATCACCCCGAGGAAGAGCTGTTCGAGCCTGTGCGTGATCACTTGGAATGTCACTCTCGCTGACGCCTGCCTGGTAGAAAGCGAGCGCGTCGTATACGTATCCGTTCAAGACGGCGAGTCCGCGCGACGACGAGTCGTTTGGCGTCGAGCAGTTTGGTCGGCTCATGCTCGTGCCCGCTGGTGCGATGCTGGGCGTGATTGAGCAGATGATAGCAGCGTGTGGATGATGCATGCGTGCCCATCGGATGGGATATCTCACTGATCATTGCTCCACGCGCCGGCTTTCTTTTCCAGTGGCAGGATTGCAGACAATGGCGTTTCACTGCGTCGTCTTGCGCTCCCTCGCTGCAGGCGCACAGGGCATAGGGCACAGGGCACAGGAGACAGCGGCGGCGCGAGGATAGCTATTGTATATGTTTGGATGCTCTCGAGTGCTGTCCAAGTGATCGGTGCCGTTCAACTGCGGTTGCGACGTTGCCCGTTTGGGAGGACGACAACAAGCATCGACAACGACGACCAGGACAATCTCACCATCACTCTCGGATCCACACCGTGGCTCTACGCCGTACACGCTCGCTCTCTCGACGACTAACGACCCCGACAACAAGAATGCTCGGCGCTCTCTTCCTCGCGCTCCCTCTGCTCTGCTCGGTCGCAGCGGCACACGCTCACGACGGCAGCTCGCACAGGCGGCACCATGCCAACGCTGCGCGCAACCCCAACCTCAACGCTACGATCGCAAACGAGACCCACTCGCTCGCGAAACGAGCTTTCACCGGCGTCGGCACTTTTTACTATACAGGCCTCGGCGCCTGTGGTCAATACAGGTCGGTGTCGCCGCCCTGGTGCGCAGTGCAAAGCTCATGTAACACAGCTCCGACTCGGACTACATGGTCGCGCTCAACTCGGCCCAGTACGGCGGCGGCTACCCTGGTCCTGAATGCTTCAAGAGCATCACCATCTCGGCTAATGGTCAGACGGCCAACGCCGTCATCCTCGACGAGTGCCCGACGTGTGCGTGCGGTACATTGTACACTACACCGACTGACCCTTGCAGGCGCCTATGGCTCGCTCGACCTCTCGCCGAGCCTGTTCAAGCACTTTGCCGACGAATCGGCCGGGGTGATTGACATTACGTGGTGGTACAGCGATGGCTCGAGTGAACCTGTGCGTCTCCTGCTCGTTTGCAGACATTCAACAACTGAGATTGATCGATCGCAGTCAACGACGTCGACCTATGTCGCACCGACATCGACCTGGGTCGCACCCACCACATCCTCCACCCCAGCTTGGACGCCAGACCCAACCTCGACTTCGACCTACGTCTGGGTCCCGCCCTCGAGCTCATCCACATCCCAATGGGTTCAACCTACCTCGACCTCGCAGTGGGTCGCTCCGAGCTCGAGCTCGAGCTCGTCAACGTCGACATCGACGTCGACGTCTCAATGGATCGCCCCGAGCTCCGCTTCAGCTTGGTCATCCAGCACGAGCACAACCAACTCGACCTCGCGCGCCGCCTTCTTCCAGACGGCAAGTCTGAACGCGACGGCATCGGCGACGCACTCGCTCGCTCCCGCCGCTTCCGCTTCGGTTTCGGTCACGACGACGGAACAGGGTAACAACCTGGCGGCGCTCAACGTCCTCACCGCCCAGTATGGCGGCTTGGTCCTCGCTGGCGCCGAGGCTTGACGACTGAACGTGATTCTACGAGAGGCCGCGAGACGGCTCAGGCACAAGGCTGTATAAAAGACCGCTCGACGCGATGCACTCTGTCCATAGGACAATCTACTAGTCTAGAGCTCGGCTTTGCGCAGAATCTTCTTCTTTGTTCGAAAGAGCCCAAAGCGCGTCGCGAGCGTCAGGTCGCGCCAGTTGCGCTTCATCGTCTCCATGCAGCCCGGCCTGGGCACGTCAGCTACAGTATAGCGCCGACGAGCAACACTCACGTCCACTCTTGCTCTCGGCCACCGAGATCACCGTGCTTGCCGCCCCACTCGCGCGGTCGGTAGCGCTCCTTTGCCTCCTCGCCTGCGCGCCACTCGCGGTCGCCAGACGCCCAGCGCGACGGCAGGTAGCCCATGTTGCTCGTGTCAAACACGGTCGATGGCGCCTTGGCATCTTCCGTATGGGTTGAGAGAGCATACCGCGGCTTGCTACCGTGCGCAGGAAGAGATTTCGCAGGTGAAGGACCGGCATGGTCATGCCGCATTTTGGGCGGGGGAAGCAGTTTGGCCGTTGGCCCGTGCTCGACTTGATCTTCGACAATCTCGATCGAAGGCGCCGTAGCCGCTGGTGTACGCTGGGGAAGGTCAAGCGATGAGCGCGCTCGTACGGCCTCGCGAACGGCGGCCATGGCCGGCGTCTCGAGAGCCTGCCGTGGTCGGTCGGTCGATCCGCGCGTGTACGTGCTGCCAGTCGATGTATGCACCGATGGCGAACGCGGTGCTAGTCGAGCGCTCAGCGGCGCAGACAGCAGCGGATCCGGTCGACGCTTGCGATCCGAAGGCGGTTGGGAATCACCATCCAAAGACGTTGCCGGTGTCTCGGCGCGGTTCCCAGTCATGTGCGACGTCGCCGTCGCAAACGATGAACCCGTAGCAGCCGTCTGCGGCTCATTCGGCGACAGCGGCGACGAGACGTAGCGCTGGTGTAGACTCGGTTGGCGAAAAGGCAAGACGACCGACTGACCCTCTTCGCTGCTCGTTGCGCCCCAGCTCCGACCCAAGTCTTCACGCAGACTCCGTCGTCGCGCCGCCAGGGCCATCCCAGCGCCCTCGCCCGTCATCGACGGTCGGTGGGACAGGATCGAGTTGTGATCCGAGTCGCCGACCATTCGCCGGCGCTCACTCTCGAGCCGTCGGCTCATCTCGCGCTGTCGATCGCCACCTCCAGCAGGCTCATTGTCGCTCGATACACTGCTGCCCGAGCTACTGCTGCCCGCTCGACGATCGGCACCAAACGCACTCCGCCGGCGCGACTTGCGGCGCGTCATCTGACTCACACCTGCAAACGGGTCAAACTCGGTATCGTGAAGCTTGCCTTCAGAGTCGATGTAGACTCCGACCATGTGCTTGCCGTCAGACGAGCGTTGGCCGTGGCCCAGGCCGCCAGGTCGCGCCTGCACCGCTTCACGCCCCAGACCGAGTCGGCTTGGACCAGCCGATGCAGAGCCAAGCGTGCTCCCGCCCCCGGGATACGACATGTACGAGGACCGACTGTCGCGGTGGCCTAAACTCGACGACCGACCCGAGTAATCCGGCTCGAGAATCTGATTCAACTCGGCTTGGCGGTGCTCCTCGCGCCCTTGTTTCCGCAGCTTGCGCGATTGGAGAGCGAGCGGGAGTGGCGCAAACGACGACGAGGGGTGGGCATCGTGCGTCAGGTGGGAATTCCCAAAATGTTCGGATCGGGCTACGAGGTGTTAGCTTGGCTAGGAGCGTGAGATAGGCATTGGTGCGGAGGCCACGAGAGATACGACCGTATGGTTTGTCAAGTGAGGACTGTCGGCCACACCCTCGCGCCACGTAAGGAAAAGCTCAATCAACAGTCCGACGCAACGCTGTAGGAAGGTCCATACAGCACACAGACAAGCGAGACTCGAGTGGACCTAGACAGACAGTCTCCGACTCCTCGCCGTCTGCAAGACTTTAAGCGTCGACGTCTGTTGCGTGATGAACGAGCGTCTCGGACCGAAGATTGCCAAGCGCTTGACTAGGTCTGCACAGCTTTACTCGTGTTGAACCCAAGATCGAGTAGTGCGCGCACTGAAGAGCCGTCGCGCCGTATCAGGCTACGGATGATAGCGCTGTTGCCGGGTGCGACGATCAAGCTTGGAACGAATGAAGCGCAGACGAGGAGATGCTGATGCGCCTCGTTCCAGACTGGTATCTGCTTTGTGAACCTCGAGAAGACTGGGATCGATCCTGACTGCCTGAATGGGGCTAGCATAGGTCAAGATACGGATACGCAGGTGTTATCCTCCTGAGAGAAGACGGTGCAACTGTTTAGCTGCTGCTGTGTATCTCACATCTCCAGTCAAGATGAGCTTGGAGAGTGAATCCACGGCTGGTCGACTACCGAGAGATGTGATGATTGTCGGCGGTATCGCACACGAGCAGAGGGGAGCGTCACTTCGCCAACGTCGGGTTCTGGACATGCACTCGGGCTGTGATGTACCGCTAGGTGGGTGAGGGATTGCCGAGTGTGAACACTTGACGACGTGGGCTCGAGCGATGCGATGGGTGCCGAGTAGTCGAATCGATCACCCACCACCCGACTCGAGTCTAGCCAGTCTCGATCCTCCAAGCACCGTCCGATGGTAGCCAGCCGCAGCCCATACAATCATAGCCGGCCACCACCAACACAACTCACGCGGTCGATACACCTTGATGCCCTCGGGTCCCGTCTTCCTCCTCGTCGTACCCGTACCCGTACCCGGCCTCGAGTCATCAGACGCAATGGACGGTGCGTACGACCGGGACGGTTTCTGCAGGATGGCCATGGTCGTTGCCGGTGGCGCTGGGTGGCTCGGTGGATGAGACGCTTGCTGATGGATCCTTTGAGTTGACTCGTAGTGTCCTCTTGGCTTGGGCGTGAGGATGGGAGGATACCACCACCAAGAAGAAGATGGTCGCTCGAACGAGTCTGCACTGAATGACGCAAGGGGCAACCCTGCGTGCGGGCCTGCGTGTGCGATCACTGGACACGATGGGATGGTGGGATCAGTCGATGGCGGTGGAGATGGAGATGGTAGATGGATGGTGAGAGCGAGAGCGAGGGGTGAGAGGACGTGCGGACGATACCAGGCCTAGTGTGCAGCAAGACCATAGGGGATCCCATGACTGTGCTCGTGCGGTCCATCACCCGTCGACAGCGTATGCATCCTGCTCTGTACCGTGCTCTCCTGCTCGACGTCTGTAGTGACAGTGACAGTGACAGTGACAGCTGTAGCATCGCAGCATCCCGACATTGCCTTGCATCAGTTCACCCTCAGTGGGAACGACATTGACACCTGCTCTCGACCTCGACGTGCAGCGTTCGTCTCTACAGTCTACATCTGATCATCAACCTCGACAGCCCTACACTTGCTATCCGTCCTCTTGTGCACACGCTGTCGGCGGTGGGACGACCGCGAAAGGCTGTGTCGACGTTCGAGGGCGCCATAGGGGTTCCTGCTTCGACACTGTCAACCATCCTCGACGGCCGACAGTGTACAGGTCGATAGTGCAGACGCACAGGACAGTCGGTAGCCAGTACCAGCACTACAGGACAGGATAGTACAGGACAGCACACTACAGGACAGCACACTACACTCATAGACGGTCCATCAACCAGCCTCGTGTCCGGCATCGACTGTCAACACCAGCATCAACTCGCATCAAACCACCACAATGAAGACCTTCTTCTCAAGGCTCAAGCCCAAAGACCCACCGCAACCGCAACCGCGTCCAACCTCTGCCCAATCCCTCCTGTACGAAAAGGAAAACAAGCGAGCGCGGACCGCATCGCCCGCTTCGATCGGTACAGTCCCATTGCACGATTCGACCAACCAGCCTGTGCTAGCTCTAGGCGAAAACAATGGACAAGGACAAGCACAAGCACAAGGACAGGGTAAAAAAGTCACGTTTACTCCTAGTACCCACCTCCCGCCCACACCCACACCGCTCCCGCCGCCGCCAGCACCAGCACCAGGAGAATACCTGCCCCCGCCCGACTCGTGGTCGTCAATGGCCGAACACGACTTGATCCAGAATCTAGGACCGAGAGAGAGGACGAGGCAGGAGGTCTTGTGGGAGATTGTGAGCAGTGAAGAGCGGTGAGTGTCGCGACCGGTCTCAACGACGCTTTGGGATCGAGGTGTGCGCGTCGTCCGCAGCTATACTCTACTTTAGCTGGAACCGTCAGCGCTCAATGATCCATCTACGGCTTTGATCTTGGCCCTGACGTCGGCGCGACTGATCATGTCGGCGCGCCGCTCTTGTCTCGCCACTCGACTCGACTCGAGAATCACGGGCAGACTGGCAGATCTAGAAACCAGCTTGGACAGTGCTCGAGCGGCGATACAGGTGGTAACGATACGCCGCAATCATTGTCCACACGCATCCATCCACTGGCCGCTTGTGAAGCTCCAAGCTGTGCGTTACGGTAGCCTCTTCGCGTTCAGTTTGATCAATACCGAGCCGTGCAGACTCATCACTCGCGATGCCGGCTGACACCCACAGCTACGTCGCCGAGCTCGTCAAACTCAACGAGACCTTCACCTCGGCTCTGCTCCCCGCGCAAGCCACATCACCCACTCTCTCCCACCCGCTCGACCCATCCTTTACACGCGCAATGTCACCAGCGCCATTGGCATCGCCGACATCTCCCCACGAATCCGTGTCAAGCCTACCGATCGCCGCGCGCTTTGCACGCCGTTCCGAAGCACCGCGCCCCGGGATCCAAGAAGAGGACGAGGCGGACCGCGAAAAGGATCTACCGCCCGCGCCGATCGGTCCCCGGATGCGCGCATACTATCAACTCACCCACGGCCGGCCGTCAGAGTCTCCGATGCCTTCACCGACTAGTACCGGACCGCAACACCGATCTCACCACTCGCTCCCGCCTCCACCACGACAGAGCTCGAATGGACCGCAGCCGACTTCGTTCTCGGGCTCGCACGCGCGCATGTCGTACCACCCAGGTGATCAGAGCCGCAACGCGTCGGCTGCGAGCTCGATAGTTGCAAACGAGCACCCACAGCTGCCAGAAGATTTAGCGCAGGTGCTCGAGGTGCTAGCACGCGGCATCCTGCAGGGCCACCTCGCGCTGAGCTCGGCACTCCGCCGACGGTACGAGGGTCAGTACCCGCTCGTGAGGAGCTTGGCCGACGTTTTTATCGCCCATGTGAGTTGACCGCTTGGTGCAGTCCACCACTGACACAAGCAGTCATATATTTTGAGAGAGTACGCAACCTATGTCCTTCACCTCGAGCGCGCCTTGGCCCAGCTCGACGAAGCGCTTGGCGCGTGTGAAGGCTCTCAACATGGCCAGTCTAAGCGCAACAGCAAGCGCATGGAGAACACGGCTGCGGCGAAACTGGGCAAGGTCCTGATTGCAAGTCCGCATAGACGCTACACACAGGCTGACAGTATCAGCAACTGGACGCTTTGGCAGCAGAAAAGGGCGAGTCGGGCCTTGCAATCTCGTTGAGCAAACCGTTTCAGCGTTTGCTCAAGTACCCGCTGCTATTCCAAAACCTGCTCTTTGTACGTTGTCTCGCCTCGATCTGAGCAAAAGACACTGACGAGATCAGAACACCGATCCGTCGACTAAAGAGTATGAAGCGACGCTCGCCATGGTTGACGAGGTCGAGCAGATTGTGCGATCCATCGAAGATGAAAAGACGACCAAAGAGGAGCGCGAGAAGACACGCGACGTGATTGCGCGGATCGAGGGGCTGGAAAAGGACAAGGTGAGCCCGGCGACGCGAACGAGAGCTCTGCTGACGCTCCCAGATGCTCATTGCGCCAAAGCCGACACGCCTGCTGATAGAAGAGCGGCCGCTGGCGCAAGACGCCGCGTCGCATATCGAGTCGCAGAGGATCAAGCAGAAAAAGTCGTTCAAGCGTCTTAGCGATATCCTCAAAGGTTCCGAGGATCTCTGGGTGGTGTAAGCCGACACTTTGCACTTGAGCTGGACATTGATGTTACCACAGTCGCTTCTCCGACGTGTCTCTGTTGTGTCAGCGGACCGGAACGACGAGCCTGCCGCTGGCGTCGACACACTCTAGATCGCCATCGTTGCAGGATATGAACACGCGGACCAAGTATAGCACCACAGGACGACGGAGTCAGCAGCTCAAGACACGGAACCTGTACAAGGTGCGTGGTCTATACTTGAGCACGATCACAACTCACTCTGCTAGTTTGTGCGAGTAGAAGGTTGGAATCTGCAAGAGGCCGCCCGGTCCAAGGAAGCAATGTGAGAGATTCATCTCCATACAAAGCGCAGCGCTGACGCCGGCGCTCAGCTTGTCGATGGAAGAGTATGTCAACGTGACTTGTGCCGCCTCTACTGACAGAATCAGCATCAGCAGGTCCCGTCAGGAACCACCCCGGCCGACCTCGCCTGCAGCCCGACCGCTTCCCCTCCGCTCAGCCTCCCGTTCCGGAGAGACCGACAGTGCTGACGGCCAATCGGTCATGTCCTTTGCCATTCGCCGTGGTTCCGACCAACTCCGTCCCAACCGCGCTCTGCGTGCTTCCATGCCACCAACGACCAGCGGCCGGACTTCTTCAGCCTCGGCGACCCGTCCCATGAGTGTTCAACCGGGTCGAGTGGCGCCCACACCGATCCACGATCAGTCGGCCAAGTTCGCTAACCGGTTGCGCTCGCCGGATCCCACCGGCTCGGCATCGATCCGACCGGCAAGTCGCGCCCGGCCCAGCCTCGTCCCACGCCCAGCAGTCGCAAGTCCAAGTAAATCGATCGCCAACCGACCCGTGCCCAAACCAACACCTGCGCGCGCGGTCAAGTCTTCCGCACCGCCGACGTCAATCAGCGGCCGAACGACGCCTCGGACCTCGACTGTACGCGCAAAGCACCTCTCGCCGAGCCCGAGCGAAGACTCTGGCGTCGCCGGGCTGTTCAGGGCTTCCCACGAACCGATTGGCGCAAACAAGACCGCGCGTAAAGCTCCCTCGACCGTCGGCCGCGCGCCCGGCTCCCGGATTTGATAGACTGTTGTATAGTCACGTCGATAATGATAATGTCCATTACGCTCAAGCTCTAGCATGAATCGTACAAGATACAAGATGTCCTGGAATGCCAAAACGCTACAAGATCTACGCCGTGATCCCGGGGGTCCTCTCCCGCTCGAATGCGGGCGCTGCCATCTCCTTGTCCGTTTGCCGCTGCTGATCTCGGAACGCCGTGTTGACAGCCACGATCATTTGCCGGATCCACAGCGCATGCAGTCTGCGCTTCTCCCGTTCGGAGAGCGCAGACGTCTCGGCCGTCGGGGTGATAGAGTCGTCATCGTCCGAGCGCTGAGCCGTCTCGTCAAGTTCAAGACGCTTGACCTGGCGCACCAGGCCGTCTTCTGTCGTCGGTCGCTTCAGTGGCGTGCCGAGTGCAGCGTCGATGCTCGGTAGAGACGTCTGCAGAGGTAGAGGTGAACCAGAGCGCGAGCTGCCCGGTGACGTCGAAGCCCGCAGCAACGACGGCAAGTGACCGGTCGAGCCCGATTCGGATCGAGGTACGATGGCGGGAAGCTTGTACTCTGGGTTGCCTTGGCCGTCGTGCAGCAGAGCAGCCAGTGGCAATGGCGGAGAGACGCCCGTCGGCTCGTCGGTCACCTCCATCTCCTCTTCCGACTCTTCGACAAGGTGCGAGTCGGTCGAACGCTCGGCGCTCTCGCGCGGTCGAGCGGCGCCAAGAGGCTCGACGGCGCGAAAAGCCTTCTTGTAGTAGTCCTTGGGCGCAATGTGTGCCGTTGGGAGCGCATGGCCGCGAGAGCGAGCCAAAGAGTCAAAGTTGTAGCGATCATCGTAGGCCAAGGCGGGATCATCGCCACCGCCTTGAGCCAGAGTCTCGTAGAATGCCGACGAGTGCGAGTTGATGAACGCGTTGGGAGAGACGGCTGACAGGGAAGCGCTTCGGCTGCCGTAGCCACCAACAGCTGCGTTGTTGAGTGCAGGGCGCGGTAGTGCGGCAATCGGACGCTTGGAGACATCGTCGCGGGCAAGACCGGGCCCAGGGCTCGTGTTGCGCCGGTGACCTAGGCTCATGTCCAGCGAAGGGTAGAGCGAGTTGAAGTTGACAGAGCCGGGAACGGTTGACGCAGGAACGTCCGGGATGCCCGGCATACCCGTCAAGCCGAGCGACGCAAGCGCTTCGCTGTCGAACAGATCGTCGCCGGTGGCCGAAGAGCCAGATGTCGACGGCGTGTGCTCCATCTGTTGACCGTGCTGATTGTGGCCAGCGGCGTCACGACCGAGCGTGACCATGAACTGGTTGAACATGGCAAGGTCGGATTCGTTGCGAATATCCGTCGGTAACGGAGACTGGCCGAACGACGGGAAGCTCGAGCCCAAGCTGGCCGGAGCCGGTGGCGGCGGCGGGTAGGCGGACTGCTGAAAGTGTGGGGTAAAGTACGAAGGGACCGATGGCATGCCCGAAAACGAGCTGCTCATGTTGGGTGGCACTAGCGCGTTCAAGCGGTCGATCATGTCTGTAATTGTCAGTCGCGACCAAACGCGCTTGACGCGACTCACTCGCGTCGTACACTGGCTCCATCCGACGCTTCTTCATGTCGGCGTAGAAGCCATCAAACTGGTTGGCGTGGGCGTCGTCTGCCCAGCCGCGTTTGACGCCGCCCATTGCCGACTGCTGCTGTTGACTAGCGAGTTGCTGCAGAACGAGCAGCTCGCGAGCCTGGTACGCGGCGAGCTCCTCGTGCTGCTTGCGGTGCAGCGCGGCGAGCGCAGGTGGTGGAATCGGCGAGTGCGAGTTGGCGTGGCTTTGCGCGTTGCCGAGCAGGTGCTCGTACGGTGACGACGAGTTGGTGTTTGGAAACGCCGTCATGATCTGCGAGTGCGATGACGTCGGCGACACGGACTGCGAGGAGAGTGATGCAGGCGAGAGCGAGTTCACTGCGCTCTTTAGCCGAGATATTATGACCATCCCAATCGACTCACTCGCAGCCTGCGACGGCAAGCCATACGCCTCGGCCATACTGGGTCGTCCAGCGTTCGGCGCGTCAGAGGCGCCAACCACACGACGGTTAAAGTTTGGGTCATCCGATGTAGTCGCTTTCGAGTGCTTGTGCAGCTGGTGGTGCTCTTGCGTGTGGATGCGCTCGTGCTTTTTAAGATCTTGAGGGCGCTTGAACGTCTTTGGGCACACGGCGCACGTGTGCGGCTTGAGCGGGGTGTGGACTGGTAGGTGTCAGCGTGATGTCGATGTCGATGTGCTCTGCAGGGAGCTACAGGAAGCGAGCCTATCGTGATGCGGCAGCCACCCGTTGCTCAAATGGATCGTGCGGACTGAATTCCACAGCCATAGCTCAAATGCACAGCTGCTTCACGTAGCAGACATCACCTAATAAAGCGATTGGCAAACCCATCCGCAGCCGATGGTTGCCGCCATAGTGCGTTGGCAGACTCGGGCAGGGCACTAGGCACTGGCCGTCAAAGCGCAAAGCACCGTCGCCACGATGCTAGCGGTGAGGCCAGGAGACGGCTGCTGCAGCTTTCGCGTTCGACAGCGCGTCCTGTGCCTATCCTAGATAACCGCTTTTCAGGACGACAGCTGTTAACAGAGCCATGAGAGCGACTGCAGCGTTGTGCAGCTCTCGCAAGGATGAATCTCACAAGTGTCGCGACACGCCTCCAGCTGTGCATCGCTACCGCCGCGATCGCACCACAGTCAGCAGGTTTCGTTCGGCGCAGTCCCTAGAGCTCCAGCACACGGTCCAGTGGTTGTTGAGCTCCACTTTTGATAGCTGGTCTGAGCATATACTACGCCGCTGCCCACAACCGACCCTGCACGCGAGCATAGGTGACCAAGGTTGAGAACCGGTAGCTAGCGCCGCATCGAGCGACACTGACGAGCAGGAGCTAACAGCCTTGGAGATACGGTCGCGGACCTCTATCTCGTCCAGCATCTGTATCCCGATAGCTTACGGGCCGCATCGTCCGCCCGTGCAATGCAGTGCGATACGGACACGCGGTTCTCCAGAACGACTCGGTGGCGAGCGTGCCCCGGATCATCATCTGTATGCCAAGCCTACGCCTCTGCCTGTCGCAGGCATATCGAGCCAGTGGACCAGATATGAATCGAGGTCGGCTCGCCAGTGCCCTCGAGATCGTGCTGTCATCAGCCGCGCAAAGCGGCTGACTATAAAGCAGATGAGCTGTACAATGGAGCGTTTTCCAGTCTGTCTCGCAGATCTGGGCTCGTCGCGGTCCTGCGTGCATTGCTGCACGCCTGCACGGCATCAGCTACAGATCTCGACGAGATCTGGTTGTTGGCTTGGGCGATCCGATACGGTACGGTATCGGACGGAATGAGTTGGACATCACGGGCCAGCTGCAGTTCCGTTCATTGAGCTGGGTCGTAGACGCAGTCGGTGATCCGCAGCCAAGAGCCGGTCCCAACTCGTTCAAAGTCGTCGACAACACCAAGCACGTCCTACCAGTCCCATCGCTACACAGCACGTACCTCTCAAATGGCTGGTGATATGATCGCGCTTGACGCACTTTACACCACAGCCCTCCCAAGCACACGTCAAACAAAGGTTATTCGTTGATTTCCTGCCAATGTGCTGGTTGCACAAATGGTCGTACAGGATATCAGGCGTCGGCGCCAGACTGTTTTCCGTCAGCGGCAGTCGGTGGCGAGATCGACGGACTAATCGCAGTCTTTCCATTTACACGCCATGCTCTCGTCTTTGCCGCCGCCGCCGCCGGGTTTCGAGACGGGGTCGGCCATGGTGGGCGGTGTGAGCGGTTCGGCGGAACTGGCGGATGCGGAGGATTGCATCGTGGGACTGGGTGGTTGGTTCCGTTGTAGTCTCTGCTTCTGATTCTGCCTCGCAGTGCGCTGTACGGCCTCGTGTGTCCAAGCTGTCAGTGTGGTTGTTGCTGCTACGCCGCCGTCTTGCTCTCGGCGTCGATGTCGATGCCAAGCGCGCTGTGAATCTCTTGGCGTCGAAGAAGTCTTGGGGCCAAGCGTTTCTTGGCAAACGGTGGATTACGTAATCCATCTACTGTCTATCTACAACCGCTCGCCTCGAGCTTGCTCGCATTCTCCTGCACGAGCAGTGAGATCTGTCATACGATCGAGGATCAGTACAGATTCGACTGGATCGCGCAACGGTACCGACGTTGATGACACCGGTATCGACCGCTTTGACGAACAGCAGCGGTTCGTGCGTGCTCTGTGACTGTGACTGCGACTGCGACTGCGACTGCGACTCGAGACTCGCGGTGCGATTCGGCAGCATCGCGTCAGTTTGCAGTGCGGGTGTCCACGCCTGTGCGCGAATGGCGTCAGTGTTTGAATGAATCCCGCTGCCAACGACCAACGTTGGTCTTTGGATTACTGGTCGGCTCTTTCCCATCGTCCGTCTCGATCACGACGGCAAACGTCGCGTCCTCTACGTGTTGTCAGCTGCCGCGCTGTGTCGATAGCCAAGACTTGCCGTTGAGATCCTCGAGCTGGGTATCGAGCGCCATGAGGCGGATCAAGAACCCGCGCAAAAGGAGCGAGAGCTCGTCCTTGTCTGGCGCATTGTACAGTCTGCACATAGGTATCGTCAGCTAATAGAGCACATCTACCGCGAGATGCTCATCCTCCAGCTCACCCCTGATCTCGCCGGCCCTCATCCACAGTCGTCAAATCCATATAACCCAGATCGAACAAGTGGCGTTCGAGCACCGCACCCGACGCTGTCGCTTTGATCACGACCGTGACGCGTTTCAGCCGGCCCTATAGCCGATATGTCAGCCTGGTACAGATCCCGCACCCACCTTGACGATCTCCTCTCCAAGGCCCTTGACGACCCCCGCTACGTATTCTCGAACGTGCGGATGCCGACTCTGGTACACTGGGACCCCGTGCGCTCGCTTCCGGATGAATGTTGTGGTGGGGTACAGTTGGCGGATACAGAGGAGGGTATGGAGGGCGATCTCGACTGCGAGCGGCGAGCGAGCGTTAGCGAGCTGACGACGAGCGGTGAGCAGCGAGCGTAGGCAGGTACTCTCGCTATGGCTGCTTGACAGATACGGTCAAGAGGAAGAGACGGACGTACGGAACGAAGTCATCACCTTGGCCGTATCTAACCGTCGTCAGCGTCCACCGAGCAACGCCGAGGGACTGACCGTTGAACGAGAGACCTTTTTGAGGGAGCGCTGTCATGTTGTCGTGTTCCCGGCAGTCTTTAGCAAGTAGAAACAGTTGTCGAGTTATCGAGGTTGTGCCTGAGCGACGCGTGCGGTGGCAAACGATTCATCGAGTCTTTCCTCCTACCTACCTACCTGCCTACCTACAGTCATACAACCCGTTTGTATCGTCACCGCGCTCAGACCGGTCCCGGAGCCCTCACGAACCCGGCCGGGTGCGGCTGCGGGTGCGGCTCATCCTCCACGACCCAGCTACCCTCCATCTCGGCCTCGGCTTCACCTTCAGATTGACTATCGAGATCGGCAGGCCAAGAGCTCGTCGTTGATCCTTCGCCCGACGCCGACGCCGGCGCCGGCGCGGTGACTGGAACAGGGACGACTGGAACAGGTACAGGGACAACGTTGATCCCATACAGGTAGATCAACGGGATCGCCAACATGTTCGGGAGGCGTGCGATCCAGTGCGTGATGGATGCGTGCCGACCGATAGCGTAGTGGCCTGATGGACGGCGGATAATCGTCTTGATCAACTGCTTTTCGACGCGTGGCCAAGACGGGTGCTGAGCCTGTTGACGTTTCGAGACGGGTGACATCGTCCCAGACGGGTACTCGACTTGACCGAGCGCGATTTCAATCACCCGGTGGCCGTGAGGGGAATGCGAGGATGCGAGGTTTTTGGAGAGTAGCCGGTGCGCTGTAGAGATGAGCTGGCTCGCAAACGCTACGGGCGCCGTCAAGGCCGAGATTGCGGGATACAGCGTGATCAGACTCGCGGGCGGGTCCGAGCGCGCCGTGAGAAGCGTTGGGAGTGCAGGTAGGCCCGGGATCGAGTGCGACGATGGGTGCGAGTCCAAAGCGTAGAGTGAGATGAACGAGTGCACGGTCGGTGCGCTGAGCGCGTTGGCAGCGTACGGGTCGCCAGCGGGACGGGTCATGGTCCCGGCGTTGGCCGCTGGGAAGCGCAGAGTCAACGTCGCGTTGAGCGATCGGCTGAACGGAGGGTAGGTTGATGGCTGCGCTTGATCAGTCCAGGTCAGGCCGGGCGCACGCCGGCACTCACATCCTCAGGATCATAGATCAGAACCCTAGTCTGCGCTGCGATCCCACATCCAGCCAATACCTTTTCGAGCGCGTCTGCATCCGCCAAGTGCGGGACGGCGACGATCACGATATAATGCGATCGCACAAACGCCTTGACGAGCGGCGCTAGCAGCTCTGGCGCGGGGGACGGCGAGAGGATGACGATGGCGTCGCGCAAGATGCCATGTTGGATCCGACCGTCGAGCGAGCGCTTGCGGTTATACCCGACCGTGTAGGCTCGAGCAGAGGTGAATGCAGATACGTATGGGACCTGACCGGTGGCGAGGCCGAGACTGAGCCCGACGGCAAACAGGGCGCCTGAAGCGCATAGATACGGGTGTGTGCGTGCGAGCTTTTCAGCTTTCGAGAGTAGGGTCGACGGTAGGGCTGGTGGCGGCGGAGGCGGGGGTGGAGTGGAAGCGAGGAAGGGCGGGAATGGGATCGAGAGGGAAGGCGGGCCGTGCAGGTTGAGCGTCTCCACTGGGAAGTGTTAGCCTGTATGGTAGGTGCGGTAGCGGCGCAGACGTGATAGGAGCAGAGACAGGACCGCTTGGTCTCATGATCGATCTGCAGTCTACCAGAGTCGAACGAACAATGCTGGCACTCGTGTTCCTACGACTGCGACGGTTGGTCAAGGCGGCCGGGAGTGAGCCGCGCAGGCGTCCACCCATACGAGGTAGCTCTTGATCCACACACACCGCACACCGCACCCCTATCCACTCACACAGCTCGGTACTGATCCGCTCGACACTCTCCAGCATCTTGAACGGGAGATCGTGCAGGTTGTCCGGGACCTGGCTCTCAAGCCAGTCTTCGAGCTGCTTGAAAAAGCTAGCGTCGGCGGGCATGGTGTACCCGCCTGTGGTGTGTAAGGTATTATGAGGAGATGAGTGATCAGAGTGGTGGTGAAGGTGGACAATGGTGCTCTCAGTGCGGCCGGCGGTGGCGAATCCATCCGGCACGGCGACGGCGACGGCGACGGCGACGGCGAGAGATGCATAGGCTATAGCACGGCAGCAGTGAGATGCATGGACGCTCAGGATCAGCCTCGACAGAGCAGCAGCAGCAGCTACAGAGGCAGAAGAAGACGATCCCATCGCCCGACTGACGTGGCCCCTATCGTATCAAAGCACGACAGCATCACAGTGATCAAAACAAGCCATCGTCGACGGCTTCTCTCCCTCCAGCACTGTTCAAGCCAGCACAGTCATCAAGGCAGCAATGGCAGCACCCCCGCCAGCAGAATACCTCGCCCACGGGTTCGATCCAAACTCACTCCGGGTCCGTACGCTGCCATCCACACGCCAACTGACGCGACGCGACCATAGATGCCCCAGCTCAGGTTCGCACGGCAGCAGCGATCCGATGCACGCACGAGACTGATGCGTTCGATACAGGTCGATCCTGCTCGCTCATGGGTTCGCGTCACCGTCGACGGCGAGAAAGGCCGACCTGGTGGCAATGTTCGAGACGAGCGTCAGGCCGAGAGCAGCCGTGCGTGACCTCGCAGAGCGCAGCTGCATGCCTCGAGAGAGTACACGGCTCGGACGAGTCGTGTGCTCACTAGATTGCAGCTTCGCTACCCCCGTGGCGTGCGCACAGCTCATACCACCCACAGGAATACACCTCGGCCGCCGCACGCGTCAAACCGTCCAACAAAGGTATCGTCCACATCTCGGCAGACGGTCAACCACAACCACAAGAGACCAGCTCACCACCCGCTATCCCCGTCAAACGCGGTCGAGGTCGGCCATCCAAGAAAGCCGTAGCGATCGAGATGACGCCAGATGACGGCGCTGAAGCCGATCAAGAAGAGCTCGCGGTCAGTGCTCAGTGCAAACTGCAAAGGGCAAGGACGAGGCTGATGGAATGAACGCTAGCCACGCCCAACTCGTGGCCGTCGATCCGTCGCGACACCGTCGAGTGCGACCTCGTCGCGCGTCACAAGGCGCTCATCCGCTCTGCCGCCGTCGACGTATGGCATGGGCGCGTTCTTGACGGCGACGACGACGGATGACATCGAGGAAGAAGAAATCACCGTCGCTGCCAGTCCGGTCCCGCCCCCACGCAGCGGCAGGAAGAAGAAAGTCGACCTCAACGC
Source organism: Holtermannia corniformis (assembly GCA_001599935.1). Taxonomy (NCBI): domain Eukaryota; kingdom Fungi; phylum Basidiomycota; class Tremellomycetes; order Holtermanniales; genus Holtermannia; species Holtermannia corniformis. The sequence continues at coordinate 196,820 of BCIJ01000025.1, read as the reverse complement.
TGTCCCGCACGTCACCGAAGCCGACGAGGATGAGGACGAGGACGAAGAGACAAAAGGCAAAGGCAAAGTACCAAAGAAGGAACTCTTGGTCCGTTCACTGCATGAGCATGCAAAGGCTCACCCCGACGTAGGAGACGGCACCGACCACGTCTCGCGCCGTCGCGACGCCGAAACCGCGTGCAAAGCCGAGAAAGAGCGCGCCCGCGACAATCGCAACGTCCAAGATTGAGCACGAGCGCGAGCATGAAGATTCGGGCTTTTCAGACTATAACCCGTTCCAGTCGGGCGGCGAGGGGCGTCAAGACAGCAAGCGGCGCAAGGTTGGTCGGCTCGGAATTTGGCTCACAGCTTATCAGCGCTGATACACTGCGCAGTCGACCGCGAATCGCCGTCAGACGTTTGCAGCCAAAGATGCGTCGGCGTTCCGGTCGCCTGAAGCGTCGCCGGCGAGCGTGCATGCTCCTAGCTTACGGCGGTTCCAGCCGAGTCTAGAGCAGCTCAAGACGCCGCCGCAGGATATCAAGGATCGACTGAGGGCCGAGGGCACGCCGACGGTTGAACAATATAACCACGCGGTTCAAGCAAAGCTGAACCAGCTCACGTCGCGCGACCTCGAGCTTGCGCCGGAGCAGCCGGAGCCGACCCAGGCATTGGTCACGGTCGACAAGAGTGTCGCCGCTCGCCGGCCTGTTGTCGATACGCTTCGCAAACCCACGAGCGCGATCCCACTCTCGTTGATCCTGCTCGGCCTCTTGACGTTCCTATCGCACTACAAGACGCAGTCCGCATCGATCGGCTACTGCGATACGGGCTCGAGCACCAACTCGATCCTCTTGCACCGGACTCAAGCTGAACGCAGAGCCAAAGAGTGCATCGCCCGGCGCGCAGCCATCACGATGGGTGAACGAGGCGACGGCTACCTGCTCGCCTTGAACGAGCACTGCGACGCGTCTGCGCTCCCGCTCGTCCCGTTCCTCCCGCGCCCAGACAGCTGTACGCTCTGTCCGGCGCATGCAGTGTGCGAGCACGGACAACTCGTTTCGTGCGATCCAGAATACCTCGTATCGGAACACCCATTGAAGCCGCTCGCGAGCGTGCTGGATGGTCTACCCGGTCTCGGACCGCGCGCGGTGCAGGACTCGTGTAGGCCCGATACCGTCAAGCGCAGGTTGGTCGGTGGTCTCGCGAAAGAGCTAGAGGCCGAACTGGCCCGCCAGAGGGGTCTGGTCGTTTGTTCCGGTGTGGGCGAAGAGGGGCAAGAGGGCGGTAGAGCGGGCGAGGGGGAGAGGTATGGCGTGACGGAGGAGACGCTCGTGCAGCGCTTTAGTGCGCGGAGAGATGTGCGTCGTCTGGCTCTGTATGGCCCGAGACTGATGCGAGAACGCGCAGCCGAAATTCAGCGACGAGCAGTTTCAAGAAATCTTTGAAGCCGCTCTCCGGGATCTCGTGCTGCATTCGGACGTGGTTGAGAGCATTGACGTGCGGTACGTTGGCCTCGTTGCGTTGTGGCCGACACGGCGGCTAACACTTGTAGTGGGATCTCATGGTACGCGGCTTCACGGGCTCAAGTGCCACTCGGGTGCCGTGCAAAGCTCGCGCTCGCACACCAAGTCTCGGCCTGGAGATCTCAGCTGACGGGCACGCTCGCCGTGCTAGCTGCGATCGCGGCGCTCAGGCAGGCCCAGCACACGCGTAAAGAGGCGAATGCCAAAGTCGGAGCGCTCGTCGCGCAAGTCTTGGAGCGGTTGCAGGAGCAGGTCTGTTGGCGGATAGAACCGAAGCAGAGGTTACGCTGACGCTCGCGCGTAGGAACGCCAACACTATATTGACCCAGCGACGGCGCCAAACGCGTTTATCCCGCCTCAACAGCTTCGAGACCAGCTGGTGTCGCCTGCAGACCAGGCGCTGTGGAACAAGGTCGTGGCGAGGATCGAGGCGAACGCAAACGTCGCCAGTCGCGAGAGGGAGCTCAAAGGTGAGGTTTGGAGTACGTGGGAGTGGCAGGGCCCAGGCCAGCCGAGGCATGTCACCTGGGGTTCATAGCTTGGTATGTGAATGGCATCTTGTGGACGGGCTACGGCCCACGTCTGGCGGCAAGGCAACAACATGCTCATGGCGCTTACTATGCTACGGACGGACACGGGCACACTACTTTTTCTTGGCCGCCGCCGTCTTGGCTGCGTCGGGGTCGGCAGCGGCTGCCGCTTTAGCCTTTGTCGAACCGCATCAGCGTCCAAGCCGCACAGCGCTTAACTCACGGCGATCCTACAGTCCGTCAGCGGTCCATCAGCTCGTCCACTAGCGCGTGTACGCACTTTGCTTGCAAAGCCGCTGCGTTACTCGACGCCCTCTCAGCCTAACCGAGTCGCAACCGATCCAACCAGACTCACGCCTCGTTCCGCTGCTGCACGTTGCCCGTCATCTTTGGCCCTGCTTTGCCTCTACACGTCGTCAGCTGATACCTAGACGGGCGGTCGAGACGTACGCGGCGTCCTTTTGCGCCTTTTCACGAGCCTGAAGAGATCAGACTTTGTTGCGGAGCGTGTGACAACCGACCGACCTTGTCTCTTTGGTTCCCGCCTGTGTGGTATTTGGGTCAGTGTGGGTGAGTGGAGTGGGAGGGTGACTGACGCGCCATGGTGCTTGCTTGCTTGGATGCAGTCGTCTTGAGGATGGATTGCTGGTGGTGCTGATTAGGTGCATATTAGGCGTGCGGGTGCGAGCCTAACCGCACGCCTATATTGTAGGCTCGCGTGAAACTCCACGTCACGACCCGTCTTGGCCAGCGAGCTGAAGACTGCACTCGACCATCTTCGAACTCGAAAAGTGCAGCTATACACGCGTATCAGCCTGGCAAGCCCTCACCACCTCGCTCGCCATGAAGCTCTTTGCGCTTGTGCTGCTGCTCGCCCCCGTCGCACGAGCAGCGGTGCTCGCAATCGACTACGGCGCAGAGTTTACAAAGATCTCACTGGTGAAACCTGGCGTCCCGTTCGACGTCGTGCTCGACAAGGACTCGAAGCGCAAGATCCATAGTGCCGTCGGGTGGAAGCGTGACGACAGAGTCTTTGGCGCCGAGGCCGCCAATGTGGTGAGTGTGGTTGACGCTGATAGCGTCGTGACGACTGACGATCGATCAGGCAACTCGGTTCCCAGAGACCTACTTTCCTTACAGCAAACCTCTGCTAGGCTCGACTTTGGTACCGAACCCAGCTCTGTATCCATCACCACCCACCCTTGACTCTGGCACGCTCGTGTTTGCCCACCCTACAACCACCGACGCGACGCAAACATGGTCGCCGGAAACACTGCTCGCCATGCAGCTCGCGTACGCCAAGTCTCTCGCTGAATCCCTCGCAGGCCACGAGACGGTCTCTTCGGCCGTCCTGACCGTCCCAGCCTCGTTCACCCAACACCAGCGTAAAGCCGTCAAAGACGCTCTCGACATTGCCGGCCTCAGCTGCCTCGCCATGGTTTCAGAAGGCGGTGCCGTCGGCATCAACTACGCCATGACGCGCTCGTTTACAGAGCACAAAGAGTACCACCTCGTCTACGACTCGGGAGCGCTCACGACCACGGCCACAGTGCTGGCTTTCTGGCAGAGCGCGGCGCCGCCTCCGAACGCGCCGAAATCAAAAACGTTGGTCAACACGACCCATGTCCAAGTCGTCGCCTCGGCCGACGAGGCCGTCGGAGGTGTCTTGTTCGATCAGGCAGTCCAGGCGCTCCTCATCGACGACTTCAAGAGTCAAAAAGGTCCGGCTGCGGCCGGCGTCGAGCAGGATGCACGCGCGATGCGCAAGCTGTGGAAAGAGGCTAGCAGGGTCAAGCACGTCTTGTCTGCCAACCAGGAGAGCGGAGCGAGTGTACGTCGCTAGTCAACCTCGGGCCGTGCGCTGACATGACCAGGTCGAGTCTTTGTACGACGACATCGACTATCGCTCGCGCATCGCTCGCTCCTCGTTCGAAGCCGCGATCGAGCCACTCGCGCCCCGGTTCGCCCTCCCGATCCAAACCGCTCTCTCGTCGGCAAACCTCACGCTCGCAAACCTAACATCTGTCATCCTCTTTGGCGGCAACACGCGCGTCCCACTCGTCCTCTCCCAAGTCAAACACGCCGTCGGGTCCGAGCTGATTGCCCAAAACGTCAACGCCGACGAAGGCGCCGTACTCGGTGCCGCGTTCCATGGCGCAGTCCTCAGCAGGCAGTTCAAGACCAAGGATATCCGCCTCGTCGATCGAATCGGGTACGAGATTGTCGATGGCCTGGGTCACGTCGTGTTTGCGCCCGACGCCAGCGTCGGCGACAAAGCCGTATTGGTGTACAAGGGCAAGACGGACGATTTCAAAGTCGAGTTCAAGTACTCTTCACCCAGTGTGTGAGTGGCCCGGCACATACGTGACCTATGCTGATACCGCCAGCGCCATCCAAGAGATTGCCCAAGTCGACATCCTAGGCGTCGCCGCCGCCCTGGCAAACTTTACAGCCCCTGACCCCGTCATCAAGCTCACCATGAAGATTGACTCCAAGGGCCTGCTGCACGTCGCAAACGTCGTCTTGGCGACGGAACACGACGACGTCGTCGATTCCGGGGTCGCGGGCAAGCTCAAGGAACTGTTTGGCGCGGGTGCTAAAAAGGACGAGGGGGCTGAAGACGGAGAGGATCAGGCACAAGACGTCGTGCCGTCGCTAAAGAAGATCGCGCTCAAGTCGAGAGAGACCCAGCTTGGCTTCCGCGCGTTGACGGGCGAGCAGAAGCGTGCGGCCAGGGCAAAGTGAGTGGCGGTTGATTGTTACAAGGACTAGCGTTGACGCTCGCCCAGGCTCGCTGCGATCGCCGCGATGGAGAAATCAAAGGCGGACCGCGAAGAGGCTCGTAACCTGCTCGAAGGATACCTGTACCGACTGCAGAACCTACTCAGCCCCGACGCATCGCAAAAGGCGTTGCAGGAATTCGCGACGCCAACGGAACGCGAGGCGATGAACAAGCTGTTGGACCAGACGTTTGCGTGGCTCGGGGATCAGGCTGAGAGCGCGAGTGAAACCGAGCTGAGGCGGAAACGGACCGATCTAGAGTGAGTGGCCGTTGATCCCGGCTCGTGGATCGAGTTGATCGACCGCAGGGACGTTGAGAAACCCGTCATCCACCGGTTCACAGAGTACATGGGCCGCCCGAAAGCGATCGAAGACTTCCAGCAGGCCATGTTCGCTGCTCGCAAGTTCCTCGTCGACGCCACCAAGAACAACACGGCGGCGATCGAATCGGCTGCGGCGGCGAAAGACGACGATCCGTCAGTCGTACCGCCGAAATACACTAAAGACGAGCTCGACGTCGTTGAGAAGATGATGAGAGAGCTCGAAGTCTGGATGGACACGGGCATGACCGAGCAGGTCAAGCTTGACGAAGTCAAGACTAAAGACCCGGTCGTACTGATCAAGGATTTGGAGAGTAAAGGCAAGACTCTGCAGGCTACGGTCAGTTGCGTGGTGGCGCTGGGCGGGAGCTGATGGTGTGCAGGTACTAAGACTCGTTAACAAGCGACCACCTCGTGCGCCGCGAAAGTCGTCTAGCACCGCGTCGTCGACGGCCAATGCGTCTGCCAGTGCCTCGGAGAGCTTGAGCGCAGAGAGCACAACAACAGCCGTGCCAAAGCATCAAGAGCTATAGAAGTAGACTGGCATGGATCGCATTGCATCGCATTCACCGAGCGGAGCTGATCAATCGAAGAGCGAAATGTCTTCGTCCTCGTCCACGCTGCTTTCCTCTGCCTCGTCCGAGCCGTCCGTTTCCTTGGCGGTGCTGGTGATAAGAAGAACCCGAATGATTTGCGTACTGTTGTTCGCGCCCTACGCCAGTTTCAGCCTAAAAGTGCGGACATCGCAGTCACGCACCTCGTACACATACTCCGTCTCCTCGACCCTGCGCAGCAAGTGTACATCAGACCACAGCGGCGCAGTCGCAGCCTTGACAGCCTCGAAATCGTCCGACGCTCGGAAAGAGTGCGTCTGCAACGCCAAAAGCTTCTTCAGCGTCTCCTCCTCCTTGCGAGCCAATTCGGCCGCAATCTCCCAGTGTTGGGTGATCTCGAGTGACCGGAAAGCGCAATAGGCCTCGTCTTCGGCATCGCGCTTCGCCTTGAGTACCGGCGTTTCCGCCTCGTGAATGCTGCTGTCGTCGGACGAGTCCGAGTCCGAATCAGGGGTGCCACTGCTGGTAAAGTCGCTCGAGTCGTCGTCGTCGTCAGTCGTCTTTTCGAGCGTGTGGAGGTTTAGGAAGACCACTTTACAGTCCAGCTGGAGATGCTTGGCCGCTTGCCAGAGCAGCAAGTCTTGGCCGCGGAGTCTGTTCTCGCCGGGCAACAAGTTCGGGTTGGAGCCATACTCGTCCGTCAAGGGAGACGCCATATGAAGCACATCTCCATCATGAGCTTGAATCAGCGCTTGGAGCTTTCGGAATACTGGCAGGGCGGTCAGGTCGTACGACACTGGTGACGGCCCGGTCCCGCATGCAGGTATGTTGTTGTAGATGCGGTACGTCAGAGTCATCATGTCGCCTTTGGTGACGGCTGCCACCTCGACAGAGTTGCCAACGGGTACGAATCCCCAGTCTGCACTCAACAGTCAGCCAAGATGCGATATTATAGACACACTCACGCAGATCGTAATCGGGGTTGGCCGGGTCGGTCGGTTTGCGACCTTGGACGATGACGGTACCTTCCGTCGCGTCGTTCTCGCCGAAAAGCGCAGTCATCTCGCCGCCTTCAAAGAGCGAAGGCAAGACGATGATTACGTCGCCGACGTGGACAGAATCATGCTTCTTCACCTCGTGAGTTGATCCTCGGATGCTCTCGGGATGAACGTTCAGGCGTCCTGCGTACGAGCGTAGTTGGTCGCCCAATCGTTGCTCCACCAAGGGCGAGATCGCGTCAAGAATATCCGGCAGGTGGCTCATGCCATACACCTCGAAGTCGCCGGACTGTCACGCATATCAGAGCGTGCAGAGCGCGGCGCGTCAACTAACCTTGTAGACGTTCACATCGTCTTCCTTGCAAGTAGGATGCAGGTAGGACATTGCTTTCGCGAGGACCCCGATGGGGAGGTGTACAGGCTCCCTGGTTTTCTATATTCAGTTGCCATTCCTCAAAGGGTGGCTACCCACCACAAAGAGGATGTGTAGTTCAAGAGGCTACGGCGCCTCAAATGCACGCAAGTACCGTCAACGACTTTGATGACTCCCCCGCAGGCAAAGCTGCCCGGTTGGGAAGCGAGAGCCGCGCTCAGCTTCGCCAGAGGACGTTTGGAAAATGCCTCCAGTGCCGTGAGAGCGGCGGTGAAAGAAGCGGTTGCTTTTGGTGGCTGAGGAGTACCCTCCCAACGGTCTCCTGACAGGTTAACTAGGCCCCTCGTAAGGTCTGCGACGTACCCTTGACCGGCTCGGCACACCCAGCGGATGGCAGAGGCGAAGCAGTGCGTGTCGATGACTCGGTGCGCATGGTGACGGTGTCCCCAGTGACAGACAGTGAAGGCGCGTGTTCGAGCATGTCAAGCATGCGCGCGTTCTGCGCCAAGATCTTGTTCATCTACAATGGACAGTCAATAGACGCTTCCCTCCTCAACTACCAACTCACAAGGGCATACTTCTCACTCATGGTGCTTGATGGCATAATGTGCATCAAACGCGGTGCGCAGAATCACATAGACGTTGGCTCTATATACCTGGGGCATTCCTCGCACACCTGACCGACGCGCTTGGTTAAGGTTGGACAGCACCAGTCCAGATTGAACATGCGCGCTGCGGCGTTACGACCGCTTTGCATCTCGACCAGGAACTATCTCAAATTCTCATCTTCTTGTGCGGTGGCTCATCCTCGGCCGTGTCGTCATCGGCCGCGTCAATTGACTGTCGGATGACGAGGACGCGAATGTTGTCGAGCCATGTGCTTTTCGAATGAGTGTACGAGCAGGGGCTGGCCGGGGCACTCCCGGAGACGTATTCGCTGTTGTCAATGCCTGGGAGAACATGGACATTGCCAAACTTGACGACGCGACCGCGGAGTGGCAGTTCCAGTATATTTGGCTGCAACACTGACGCATATGCGGTTGCTTCGTCGGCCTCTTTGCACTGCTGCATACGTGCGTTCCACGCAGCCTCCAGAGCCGGGAGGTTCGATTCGATGTGGAATTTGTGCAAGAAGATCGCGTCGTCCGCTTCTTTCTCCTTGTCAATGCCGTCGTCGCCGCCTTCCATACTCGTGTCACTGCGATTCGAAGTATCAGACGCAAGGTCATCCGAGTCGTAAGCGCTGCTGCCAGGCGAGAAGGCAGAACCACCCCCGGAGGTGACGGATCCCCCGAACTCGTAGTTCTCCATGGCTTCCTTGACCTTGCGCTTGCTGATGAGCTCAACACTCACTTCCAAGCCAAGAGCTTCGGCCGACGCCCATATCATGCTGTCGATGCCTTGAAGCTCGTTACTCGAGACGATCCGATCGATCCCCGAACCGTAACGGGATGCAAGGGGGTGAAGCAATGCGCCTTCTCTCGCCCCCTCGACGCCTTCTTCGTCTCCATGCCTGGTGACAGTAGCCCAAGCCGCTTTCAGCTGACGATATGTGGTAGTCCGGGTGACGTCAAATGTCAGACTGGGCGCTGGGTGTTCGGCATTAGGGTCCTCTTCATCAAGCTCGTAGGTCACGGCTGCGAAGAAGCCACTCTTGATGGTATCAATATCGAAAAGGTCACCAGCCGGAATGAAGATCCAATCTGCAGCGACATCAGCAGGTTGCGCGGTGCCCCCGGTGGGAGGTACTCACGGATCAGGTGATCGTCAACCGTAGGCTTCACCTTGTCACGCTTGTTCACCATGATCAAGCAATCCGCAAGCGCGTTGGAGCAGCGCACGCTCAGTGCACCACCAGTGTAGTACGACGGCAGGAGAAGAATGAGATTGCCGATATGAGAATCGTCACGCTTAGTGATTGCTTGCAGTTTGCTGTATTCATTGACTTTTTTCAAGAAGTATCGCTGGCGCCTGATGTGCAAAGGCCCGACTGAATCATCGCCGAACGTTCTGCCGAGAAGACGGAGAAGGGCTGGTACCGGGTCGTTCCACTCCAAGAAGTAATCAGGTGCCTGTCGGATGGTTAACGCGTGCGGATTGCCATGGTCTACGTACCATATTCGCCCCATCGTCCTCCTCGTACGCGAGCCATGAAAGCGCGTGACGGTAGCTGGCATCGTTTTCATCCACCGGAAAGCGGAGTGGCTTGCTGTATTGTCATTAATTTCATATCTGTGACGCCTCCCTGCCAGCGTACCGGGGTCCGCGGCCACGCGCTTCATCGTCGTGGTACCAAAGAGTTACCGATTTCCTGGTTTCAATCGTGCCAGCACATGGAAAAGTCGGCTTGCGCTCCTGCAGACTCTTGGCAAACTGGGCGAGAGGCTGGGCCATGAACTCTCTCTGACGTGCGTTGCCCTCTGCAACCACTTGTCTCACCGGGGGCAACTCATGCGAATCGTCTTCTTCACCTTCGGACTCCGTCTCGGAATCCGACATTGTGTCCGAGGACTCGGCGCGAGTGGAGACTTCGGCAGCTTCCGGCACTGGCGACGATGTACTCAGGGGAAGCGCTTGAAGCTCAGTCGTCGAGGCGGGAGGCAGCGAGGGTGACCTTGCGATATCGACTTCGGGACTGTGGCGATCGCGTGTAAAGAGAAATGGGACTGCAGGTCCAGGCTGGCGCTGTCCCAAGGCGGTAGGTGATTCGATTACAGGAGACCCCTGCTCTGTCCTAGACATGCGTGGTGACGAGGCATACGTGACCGACGGCGCATTCTTGATGGTTGATGGACGTTGGAAGATGAATTCCGGCATCGAATGAGGCTGGACACCGTTGCGCGGTAGCAATGTCTGTCTCGCGTGCGTGAGCTACACGCGGGGTTGGCAGGCCCAACACTCACAAAAAGTCGTCTTCAGTCCTTGGTGGGTGGTGGTGGCCGAGGGTTGGACAGGCGGCAGTTGTAATACCCGGTGTCCGGGGCGGCGCGTTCAGACCAGGTCATAATCGACATTCGACGTGTCATACGCATGAATAAAGTACAATTCACAAGGAAGCCTCTAACACGCGCGTTTATTCTTGCATGTCGACATCGGTCGATTCGGCAGAGGGGCCTGGGATCGTGATGAAGATAGCACCGCGAACGCTGAGTCCCTTGACGTCCTAGCTAGTGTCAGTAACAAGCTACGTGGACAACATGGGTGCACTCACCGTTGCTTCGATGCCGAAACCAGCTCCCTGCCAGACCTCCCCAAAGACGGCATCACTGGGACAAAGCCAGAAATTCTCGGCGACCTCGGTCCCTTCGGCAGTCGTACTCCAGTCGTTGGTTTGCGGAAGGTCAAAGCGGGTACCGATAACAGCAGCACGGATGTGCAACAATGAGGTCTTTCGGCTCACTATGCCAGCGAGGGCTGCGTAAACGGCACGGACGGTGGTAGTGTGATGGTGATTGCGTTGCCACTGAGCTTCGATTTCGTGGCGACGAGTCTCGATATACTTTGCGAGCTCGGGGTCTGGTCGGGCCTGCTCGTCCGCATCGAGAACATGGCCATCATCCGAGAGATCGATTGAGCGGCTGTGTTCCGAGCCGTCAGAATCGTCCTCGCCGCTGAGATCCATGCTCTCAAACGCCGGATTCGCTTCAGTCTCCTCTTCGCCCCCGAGAATCTTGTAGATACACATCAACCGCGGCTCGAACCCAGCGTTCACAGCCGCGGTCCACATGCCGAGATCTTTGCCTCTCAGCTGCTCGCTTGCGGTGCAACCCTCGGGTGGATAGGAGTTGTGCAGACACAAAACGACTGTCTGGAAGCCATGATCAGCCGACTGAAGATCAGACAGCATGTCGAGTGTGCGAGATGGTTGTTGTATGCCAGAGGGTCCGTGCTGCCGGAGTAGAGTCTACGCGTGACGCGGAGCTCCACAACGCGGTGGGAACAATGCGGTGTCGATGTTGCACGACCCGTGGACCCGGTGCACGAGCTACTAGGCTCACCTCGCGGCTTACCCTCTTACAGCCAAGTCCGCGATCTGTTGTACTACCGTCTTCAGCTCGGTCACGCCGATGGATTGTCGATCTAGCGACAGGCGATGACGGACACGCCGTGCGGCGATATGTGGGCCCGCTGTGTCGAGCTTCCCAGCTGCCTCCTGAATGGCTGGCCAGGGTTTGACGAGCGGGCACTACTGTATGTGACGATTTGCAAACTGTATGTGACGAGTTGCAAGAGGGCCATGCGTTACACTTGGCTTGCAAGTGAACGTGCTTGTCACAGTCGCTCAGGGGACTGTCTCAGACCGGCTAGGCCTACGTAGGGTTTGCCAAGGACCCTTGTGTCGTACTGCGTCTAGGCAAGAGTACGACCATGGGCCCGTGGCGTTGGTACGACAACCTGAGCGTTCGACAGGGAGAGCGCTCGGCAGGGGAGCGCTCGTGCAGGGGAAGCCCTCCAGGGGGAGCGCTCGTGAAGGGGCGTCCGATGCTTCAAACCCTACAAATGTCGTAAGCGAACCGGATCTGTCGTCGTGACGAGATGTCCATGTTGGAGGGTTAGACGCCATGTAGCGTTCAGTGGCCGACATACAGTAGCGCGGTCGACTTGCAAGACGCTAGACCCGGCATCTGTGACGCGAAGGTTTATCCCTAATTGTCGATTGCGTCCCGGATACTGTACCATTGAATCGGATCCGTGAAAACGGTCCGGGGGTGATCGGGCGCGACTGTTCGAAGGAAGCTTGTAGCGTGCCTGATCAAAATTGCTTCTTCCGGGAGGTACCTGACGGGAACGCTCGGAGTTGTCTCGGAACGCATCTGGGCGCATCCGTGGCCTCGGGCCAGAACGTAACCAGGTTCGGGCACATGCAACCAATCGCTGCCACGGGCCAGCCATCCTCGTGCGAATAGGTCCACGACGCCTAGGCCGCTAAGACTGAGACCGCTCCTGGGACGTCTGAGACGGTTGCGTTGACGGTGCGGAGCATTCGCATGCGGCAAGAGGACGCGCCTGGGCACACTCAACGATTGGTTGGCATCGGCAACCAACGCAGGGTTCTGAGACCAGGCGTCCGGCGACGGAGAATTAGCTGCAAGCAGGCGCTCAAGCCGCAAGCAGTAGCTATGGCCTGCGCTTCGTCGACCCTCAAAGTCAGGATGCCGACGGTGATAATGTCTTCATCTCCTCTCGTCTCCCGTCTCAAGCCCGTCGCCACCGCCACCTTCCCGCTCCTCCCGTCCTCTCCTCCCGTCAGCCCCTCCGACATTCTTTCACGATGCGCTTGTCGGTCCTTCTCCCCTTCGCCGTCGCTGTCCTTGGGCGTTCGGCGCTCGCTGCGGTCATCTCTGGTGAGACTTGCGCTAGCGGTCCTGCCTATATTGTGTACCCCACCAAGGGCGCTCTGCAGTACGGTACCTGTGTAAAGCCAACCAGCGGTAGATATAGTGTAAGTGCAAGCCGCCTTAGCGGGTGCCAAAACGCTGATTGTCTATTAGACTTGTTACGACAGGTACTGGGAGAAGAACACGGAAGAGAACAATTCGCAAGCGTGAGTTGACGTTGTCAAATCATTGACCCAACTGACAGACACTCGTAGTATCTGTACCGACCCTAGTGCAGCTTCCGCTGCCTGCCCGCAAGGCTTCCAGTTCTACGATGGTATGTCTCTGCGAAGAGCGCGTGCGTGACTCTGACATGATATAGATACGTCCGATTCGACGGCGCCAACGTGTACTGCCTCGTCGTGTACAGCGGCGGGCACATGTTCAAGCTCGTGTTCTTCGGGTGGTGGCACGTACTCTAGCAACCAGTGTAGTGTTCCAGGTATCTGTGCAAGCGGTGAGTCGCTCGTGACCCGTACGAGCTCGACTGAATACGTTACTCTCAGACAACGAATGCAGTCACAGCTACCAAAGCTGTTCTCAAACAACAGGTCGCTGCGGTATCGCTTGCGGCACCGCTACAGACACCACCGGGTCAGAAACCCAGGGCTACTGCTACAGCAACAACTTTTGTGTCAACTCGGCTACTTCGCACTGCGCTGCCTGCCCCGGCACGATCGCGGCAGATGGCTCGTGCCCAAGTTACACGTCGTCGGCATCCGTCGCTGCCCAGGCTCGTCGCAAGAAGCGTGCTCTCGACTACCTCCAGACTATTCTCAAGAACCCCAACTGTCCGCAAGGCATGACTTCGTGCCCAATCCCTGGCAGCCGCGGCGCTTTCGAGGTGAGTGTGGTGCACGCCCAAGATCTCACGAGCTGACATTTCCTAGTGCATTGACGTGCAACAAGATTTGCTGTCTTGCGGTGGCTGCTCATCCGAGGGCACTGGCGAGGACTGCTCAACAATGCTAGGCGTCTCTCGGCTGGGAGGCGCAACCTGTATGAGGGGCAAGTGTGAAGCGCGTACGTATCAATGCCGATTGGAATCGAGCTTTGTCTGACATTGTACAGGTGTCTGCATCAAGGGCTTTACACTGCGCGACGGTCGCTGCGTTTGAGGCTAGATTGGACACTCATAGATTTTTGGGCTTTTTGGTATATCGTACCACATCGATAATGTATTTATGACACGACGCTTCTTGCGGTCCCGAGAAAAGATCAGTGTTTGAACCTGAATCACACGGAACCGGTCCAGCTTGAATGCAATGCTCGGCACCGCTCGCTGCGGAACAGAGTTTGAGCGGCCCGAGTCTGCGGAACCGATGGGCGCCATTTTCGACGGATCGATGGGCCTGGGCTTCTGCGGCGACACCGCGTGGGTCCACGAGGAGGCGCTTACGAGACGCTGCTACGTTGTCGGCCAAGTGTCACGCGGATGACTGACAGTAGGCTCGAGTGTAGAGCGACACCTAAAGGCGTGGTCAATCCAGATACATAGTCATGGTCATGTACATTGACGATGCGCAGCACATGGCGACAGACAGCCACGCGCCACTAATAAATCACAGCTCACACATGCCTACCACTGGAACCTCTCGCAGAGCACTCATGACAACGCAATCTGACAAACGGCTCTCGTGTTGAGACCTGAGCGAACCGCACCGCTACCGACACCTTGCAAGCGCGTTTTCCAGGCGCGAGACGGCCAGCAGAGTGCCACCGACGACGACTGCCACTTGAAGCAGCTTACGTAAGATGACTTTGCTGTGGCCAACGCGTTGCTTCATGAGCTGCTGTAGATCGCTCAAAACTCGGTTCAACGACTGCAAGGTGGTGTTGCAAACTCATGGGTAGGTAGCGCAGGGGAATCACTGCAACACTTGGTGCGAGCGCTGCAAGAATGCGCTTTCTACCCTCTTTCGTCGCCGCCATCGCCTTTGCGGCCTCGGCATCGGCTACACCAGCAAAGCGAGACTATTCGACGCACGACTACTTTGCCTTGGAGTTGGATGGACCGCCCGAAGCCATTGCATCAGAGCTGGGGGTAGAGCTCGTCGAATCACTTGGTGAACTGAGCGGTCACTGGCTGCTGCGACGAGAGAAGCATCGGGTCGAAGCACGCGGCGTGATCGACGTGCTTTCGCGCTGGGAGGAGCTGAGATCAAGCACTGGAGCACGGCTGCTCGCGCGAAGAGGCGTTCACTCGAAAGCATTACGTTCCTTGCAACACCTCGCAACACGGCATCGCGCGAAACGGGTTCATCTCCCCGCGAACGCACCACATCGGCTCCGATCACCGGCCGAAGCGACGGATGAGCTGCTGTATGCACAGCAAGACTTGCATCTTGCAGACCCAATACTCGACCAACAATGGCATCTCATCAACTCGGAGTTGAAGGACATCGAACTGAATGTCACGGGCCTCTGGGCGAGGGGCATCACTGGCGAGGGCGTCAAGGTTGCTATCATTGATGATGGGCTTGATGCAAACTCGGATGACCTCAAGGCAAACTTTGTGAGTGCTCAAGTGCGGATCACCGACACAGCTCACAACCTTTAGTTCGCCGAGGGCTCGTATGACTTTAATGACCACACCGCCCTCCCTCTCCCTCGATTGTCGGACGACCAGCACGGCACGCGTTGCGCCGGCGAGATCGCCGCTGTTCCCAACGACGTCTGCGGTGTCGGTGTCGCCTATGGAGCCAAAGTCGCCGGCGTCCGAATCCTCTCAGCCCCTATCTCCGATGCCGACGAAGCCGCCGCGCTCAACTACGAATACCAGCTCAACGACATTTACTCGTGCTCGTGGGGTCCACCGGACGACGGTAAATCGATGGAAGGGCCCGAGGGCTTGATCATGAAAGCCATGGTCAACGGCGTACAAAAGGGTCGCGGGGGCAAGGGCAGCATCTTTGTCTTTGCCGCCGGGAATGGGGGCGGTGCGGATGACCAGTGCAACTTTGACGGGTACACCAACTCGATCTTTTCGCTGAGCATCGGCGCAATGGACCGCAAGGGCCTGCACCCGTACTATTCCGAGCTGTGCGCCGCGATGATCGCTGTTGCCCCGAGCTCGGGCAGTGGAGATCACATTGTGAGTGATGCCGAGTGGCCCTGGAGTGGAGTTGACAGTGTTGCAGCACACGACCGACGTGGGCAAGGACAAGTGCGCACATACACATGGCGGTACTTCTGCTGCTGCTCCACTTGCAGTCGGCGTCGTCGCTCTTGCACTCCAGGTTCGGTGAGTTGTTCGGCCGGCATTGCGGTGTATCGCTGACAGGACAAGGCCTGACCTAACCTGGCGTGACATCCAGCACATCGTTGTGCGATCCGCCGTGTTCTTCAACGAGGGCGACCCCGATTGGGAGGAGACGGCTGTCAAGCGCAACTTTAGCTACAAATGCGAGTGCTGCTGATCGTTGTAACACCCGTGCTGACAAGACCAGATGGCTATGGCCGAATCGACGCCGGCCGCTTCGTCGAAGCTGCAGAAGCTTGGAAGGTCGTCAAGCCGCAAGCTTGGTTTGACGCGCCAATGGTCACGCTGCCCGACTCGCCAGCGGCCACGCCTTCGACTGGTGAAGCCGAGGTCACAGGAGAGGATGCCCTGCCTCGTCGCCAAGAACTCGGTGACGCTACCGATCCCAATACACCCCCACCAATCACTTCCCCTGTCGAAGCGGCTCCAAAGGGCACTATCATCACCTCGGACGGGATCACGTCGACGTATGAGATCACACAAGACATGCTGGCCGAGAGCAACTTTGAGCGCCTCGAGCACGTTACTGTTCGCGTGTGGATACAGCACCAACGCCGCGGTGATGTCGAAGTCCAGTTGACGAGCCCGAACGGGATCACGAGTGTTCTGGCACGGCAGAGGCGACTCGATGAGGCGGACACTGGATTCGACGGCTGGAAGTTTATGTCGATGAAGCATTGGTGGGTCTTCTGCGACTGCGCTACTACGGACGCTGATACATAGCAGGGACGAGAATCCCGTTGGCATATGGACGATCCAGGTCCGGGACCAAATCAACCCGGACAAAGTTGGTCGGTTCCAGAGCTGGAGTCTGCAGCTGTGGGGCGAGAGTATCGACCCGGAGCTGGCGCACGATTGGACGCTGCCGCAAGATGGTCAACCAGACGAAGAGCAAATCGGCACACAGCCAACAACGACGAGCCAGAAGCCCAAGCCGACCCAGCATTTGCCTGGCGACCACGGTGAGGCTGAGGGCGAAGCGCACAAGCCTGGGCTGTCGACGCCCTCGACGACCACGGCCGATGCTGCTGATGAAGTCGAGGCCGTCGAGACAGAGACACCTGCGGCTGAGCCGGCCGACGAGGGTGTCTTTGACGGGATGGCGTCGCTCGCATCCAACTCGAGTTGGATTGCCGGTGCCGGATTCATCATCCTGCTCGCAGGAGCCGGTGCCGGCGGCTTCTTCTGGCTTCGCGCACGCCGTCGTCGACGAAACCTCTTCGGCCTGAGCGCGGGTGACAGTACTGGGGCAAGAGGCAGCTATGCGCCCGTGTCTGAAGACGTACCCATGGGCACGTTGGGCGGTCGTGGCGGCAGCGGCAGCAAGGGGCTGTACGATGCCTTTGGCGACGCGAGCGACGAAGATGACGGCGACGATGACGGGACCGAAGCGGCCGACGAGCGTACAGCTCTACGATACCATGACGATTTCCTGGGCGACGACGAGGAGCCATCATCGAGTGCTGCGACGGGTGGTAAAGAAGGGTACAAGGATGAGGAGGAGGGCGCTGCGACACCGACGGAGGCGGCGGGCGGGAGTGGAGGCAGTGGGAGCTCGAGCTCTTGGCAGGATGCGGCTGAGGATCAACGACGACCCTAAAGTATACCAGACCGACTTGCAAACAGCTGTAAATGCGACTGTACGACTTGGTAGAAATCTTGTATATCCAGCATCTCCTGTGCCCGCAGTCCAACTCCAGTCGCAGACATTTGCGTGACAAACATTGGTACCGAAGAGCGCAGGTGGTGATCAGTTGCGAGTTGGCAACGCGCTAAGCCAGCGGGGGATTGGCTTGGCAACATTGAATGTCGTCCTCCAACTGGTACATCCTTCAGGTGTCACGACCTCGGCCGGAAGGCGGCTCTGCAGACTATGTCCGGATCGAGACTTGCCTAGCAACTCTCGATATTGACCCTTTGGGGGTATGTAGTGGAACGCGCTTGACGGGGCTGGATCCGAAAGGTTCCGTAAGAGCCGGGGAATTCACTATAACGAACACAAAAGGCTAAATCCAAAAGGTAGCGTATGGATTAAGGGTTTAGTGAGCTGAGTCGTCAAGTATGTAGTGAAATAGGTGAAAATAGGATGCAACTTGCAGTCTCGTATAGCCCTGGGGATAGGCAAGCAAAGAGAAAGGTCTGGAAAGCGGTGGAAAGCATTGGAAAGCAGTGGAATAGTCGCGAATGGGATACAAAGTGCCACACTCGTTACCCACTGGGCACGTGGTAGAAACAATAGGCACGTACGAGGCTTGCGTTTTCTGGGTGTCGACAACCTAGCAAGGAACCGACCGTCTGTGGATGGCTTTACAATCTGCCTAAACCCCTGCACACCTGCACAAACGCCGAAAGGCTGCAGCCCCAAACCTCACCCCCCAACAAAAACTACGCTGAGCAAGCGACAGTGATACGTTCCTTCCACACTTCGGCATCAGTGAGCATGCATGATATCATCAAGTTACATCTGCTGATGTGTATGACAGTGTCCGCTTCCACGCCCGACGTGTTGCGTGTTTCGCAACCATCTCGCTCATCATCTGTCGCCCGCGCTGCCAACACCTCGGGTGATACATCATTCTCGTCCTCCGGGACTGAGAATACCTCATCTCCCGATACCACTCTACTGTCTGTGAGCGTGCGCAAACTGCCGCCGCAGCCAGAACGGTCACGGCCAACCCGAGCGCCAATTGTCAATGATCAAGAATCCGTTGGATACTATAGGGGCTTGAACACGCGCCCCAAACTGATTGCAAGGTCGGGTACTTCTCCGTGGTCACCGCCGTCAGGTCCCGAGGCCTTCACGAAACCTTTGGAACTTCGGCCCATCGGCCATCACGCCGCGGCGAAAGTCTGGGAAGACCTTGGCGTCAAGATCAAGGATATCCTCAAAAACTGGGATATCGCTTGGTCCTCCATCGACCTCCTCCGACTTGCTCATGTCGGGGCTAGAACGGCACAGGCGGTGTGCTGGATCGGGGTTGAGAAGGACAGTTTGCAGCAAGCGCGTGGTGCGGAGCTGGTGACTGCGCTGCACCGCGTTCTAGAAAACTTCGAGATCAACGACCTCGAGGTTGAGATCGCAGAGGCTCAGGCGATGCGTCTGGTGTCTAACCCGTTGCTTCCTCCGCCCGAGCTATTTGACCCACCCGGGGCGATCAGCGCCAGCATATCCATCTCCTTGGGCAATGTCATCGTTGCCTCATCAACACCATGGGCGGCCGGAACCGGTTGCTTGTATGTTGCCATTCCACACGAGCCGAAACAGCTATTCTTGGTGACCGCTCATCATGTGCTCTACCCGCCAACACAAGCAAGCTTCAAGAACGAGCGACACGATGACTCTCCCCACCACACCGTTGAGCATCAATCGCACGAAAGCGTCACCAAGCTAGTCCAGTCGGCGAAGGACGAGGCCGAGTCATCGCTGATAAGCTCTCAATACTGCGATCGAGCCGCCGAGCGACACGACCGAATGGTGCAGAATGGCTTGACTATCGACAAAGGCCAGCGCTTGAAGATCGAGTTTGCGAGCCGCTCGCACGCAGACCTTGCAATAGCGTATGCGGAACTGGCAAACCAGATCTCTAGAGATTTTGTCAATTGTGATCGCACCATTGGTCACATCGCCTTTGCGCCTCCGATCGCCTTCGGCGTAGGCGAGGACCGGCTTTTGGAGGACGTCGGAGTTGTGGAACTCGACATGCGGGTCTACGAGGCCGCGTTGGAGTATGGCTGCGCGGTAGCCTGTGGCGAGATGAACGAGGCAAAGTTCCGAGCGCAAGTGTCAACGGTCGGACCTCAAGCTGCTACATCCAGTTTCCCCATGGACGGCTTCTTCAGTCTTCGAGGCATGATCCCGCCTGAAGACATGCGCAAGCCTCAAGGGCCCAATGAGGAAGACGACCCGGCCATGGCGGTTTGCATGCGCGGGGGCGTATCTGGCTTCAAGATCGGTGCGGCCAGCCCTACTTGGTCGTTCAGACGATACTATGCCGACGGCTTGGAGGGCGAATGTAGAGAATGGCCAATATTTCCCATCCAAGGTGAACGCGAGTCTTTCTCTCAGCCAGGGGATTCTGGCGCACCAGTCTTCGATACTCGTGGGCGCACCGGGGGTATTCTGACGGGCGGGCGTGGGGATGGAGAGGCCACCGACCTGTCGTACGCAACGCCAATCTGGGGCGTGCTCGACGCCATCCGGCAACACCCTCGTTTCGCGCAAGCGACTGTGTATCAGGCCATGCCTCGCAGCCTTTGAGCCATTCCAAAACGACACTCTCCTATCCGAATTCGCTCTCCTCGCGCATCCTCGTCTACCTTGTCTATCTCGCAAGTCGATCAAACCGTGACTTCCCCGCCCGTCCGCCAACATCCAGTCATTGCACCCCCTCATGAACGGTCTGCATCGATACCCTCGTCCCTGTGTTTAGTCGCTTGCCTCCCAAGAGGCGCTTTAGTCTGAAGTCAGCCTCAACAACGCCCCGCCATCTCAGCCGCCATCCTCCCCGTATCCAGCCTACGTCTTCTCACAGCCCACGCCAGCCGTCAACATCCCGACGCGGGCTCCAACGGGCTAGGCTGCATTGCGCCGCACCCCGTCGCCCACAACGCCTGCGTCTCGGCGCTCAATGTCGACTATGAGACTATCAAGGCAAAGCTGGAGACGCGATACCGTCGTCAGCAGATGGAGCTTGCTGTCGCTGAGCAAGAGGGATGGGATGAGGAAGGGATCACGATCGAACTGGCGGCGGGAGCTGGCTCTGGGATTGGGGTAGATGGCGACCAGGTGCAGGCGCACGCGCAGGTCCCGGCGAATGTGGGAGGATGCGTGCCGACGCGGTATATGAGCTTCTGGTCGGGTGATTGGTGTGAGTCTCTTTCTCTGTCTGTGCCACCCTCTTCACCGCACACTGCGGTCGGCGGTGACCGGGCTCGAACTGTCGCTTGCTGACCGATGGATCCGGAGCTCAAGCTGACGAGTCGCTATCATTTGTCAACTTGCCCACCTCCCTCCGCCCATAGGCCACGAGCTAACGCCCCATCCCACAGTTGCTCAAATCGTCCCCACAACCACAACCATCGAAACCCGCAGCCCGAGTCTCGGCCAGGCTGGCGATTGGTTCGAGTATTTGCAAGGGGTGAGTTTGGCTCGAGTGTGGCTTGGTCGGTGCTCTGTTGGGAGTTTGGCTGTCGCTGTGAGCGACGGTGTGCGGGCGATACCAAGGTGGAATCTCACCAGAAAGATCTGGAGAAGGAGTCCACCTGGTAGCCGCAGTCGATCACTTGCTTGCAACACCGACACGCGATATAACGCAACGCATGTATCGGAAACTGACGCTACGCTGTTATAGAAGACGGCGCACGCACAAGCGCGTCAACCTACGGTCGTAACTGCGTCCACGACGGGCACAAGGCAGACGCCGCTTGGTGGTTTTGGCGATTGGCGGTGTGAACGTGAGCGTTTGTGGTTTGCGGTTTGCCTCGGGGACGTGGCTTGCTGGCTCGTATAGCCCAGCATCGGCAGCTCGATGAACTGTGGCGCTCGAGATGCCGCTTGCCGCCATGATACCCGCTTGCGTTGCTGCAAGATACTGTGCAGCGGGGCTTGGCCATCATTCGCACTAGCTTAACACCGGCTAGCGATCAGCTGACAACCCACAGATCACTCAACGCACAGCCAGCCACCGCGCTTCTCCGCACCCGTGCTGTACCCAACGCCGTCGACGTCGCTCCCATCGACTGCCTCGGTTGTATAGCCTGTTTGGATCGGAATGCATCGTCCCTTTCCCTCCCTCTACGCTTGTGTATTAGTCGCTCTTTTCATTGCGTAGCAGATTCGAATGTCGTATGCAATACAATACGCGAACGGAGTGGGCGACCAAAGACACAGGCGATGGCGGTTCGAGCTGGGACCTAACGTCGAATCTGCACCTGCGTCAACTGCGCAAGAGTCACTGGATGTCAGGCGCAGGCACAGGCACTCAAGGTCGCAGAGCACACATGGGTGGTTGAAGCTTCCAGTCCGACATCCGCTGCACGATTTCACAGACCATTATGACAAGAGTGAGCGTGCATGATATTATTGAAGCCGCATCAGCTGAGCCCCTTATCAGTGTCCTCTCGGAATCTTCTCCACACCTATCAATCCTTGTCCTCTGAAGCGGCTGCCAATGACTCATCACCAAACACATCGGTACCCGAGCAGGTTGTACCGCCGAACAAGCGTGTGCGACCCAGACGGGCGCGGCCGGTCCATGCGGAAGAAGCCCGCTGCTACTACAAGGGCCTCACGTCCGAGCCAAAACTGGTCACGCGTTCTGGCACCACGCCTTGTGCACTGCCGATGGGCCCGGCCGCCTTCTCTAAGCGCAGAAGATTCCGCCCCATAGGGTGCCATACCGCTGCCACGAAATGGGAGACTCTCAGCAGCCCAGTCAAAAGCGTCTTGACGAATTAGCAAGTCGAATGGTCATCCATCGATCTGTTGCGGATCGCGTACGAGGATGCACAGTCAGCGCAAGCTGTTTGCTGAGTTGGGGTGGAACCAGGGACTCTCGACCGCACGCGAGGAGCCAGACTGGTGACCGCGCTCCATCGAGTGCTTGATGACCTCCAGATGAACGATCTGGAGGTGGAGATCTGCGAGGCGCGATCGATGAGGCTGGTTGCCACCCCGCTACTTTCGCCGCCGCACCCGCTCGATCCCGTTCTGCTATTGAGTGATCTGCAGCGGCGAGAAACGAAACCCTGACATCAGATGCTCCGAAGCTATGCCAAGTGTCGAATCTGCTCTCCAGCGATCCACTGCGGCAATAAGTCAAAGTTGACATCAGATCTCTCTTATAAAACCCTACTTGGCGTCGCGGCAGTGATCAATCTGACCGAGACAGTCATTCGCCCGACCAAACTACGCTGAATCCAGGTACTCGAACCAATCACCGGCCTTTTCGAACATCGAACCAGGATCGGACACGACCTACAGTGAGCCGAGGCTGGCGCCACGGCCTAGGCTTGGGCCGCGTGTCGATGTACGTCTTGATGCCGGCGGTTGTGGTTGTGACGACCGGTTTGATCAGCCGTATCTAAGATGTGGGTGTCAGTCGGTCCACTTTATTCACAGGCAGGTGTTGTGCGTAGGATAGTGCAACAGAAGTCGTCTTGATGTTTTGGCAAGCGTCAGATCACTCACTTTAAGCACTCGGTGTCAGGCACTTGCGGCGGGACTGTGGCAGACGGTGTGAACTGCGGGAAGACACAGGCCGGGAACGGGTGTGACGGCGGCTGGGTTGGGACGCAAGCGACTGTAGGGGAGGGGGCGACAGCGGTGGGATGAAGGATTGATGCTTGTCGAGAAAGAACTTTGGGTGCTTTGACGGCGGGCCGGTGTTGAGGATCGACTCGTCAGGAGCAGAGCCGGAAACAGGCGGTGGTGTGTGGGCGGAGGGGATGGCGATGGGATCGAGGCTTAGACCGTGGATGGCATGGCCTGATACACGACCGCTTGGGCGAACCGGGGATGTCTCCGGATGGCGTCGAGCACGCCCCAGATCGGCGTCGCGTACGACAAATCGGTTGATCCTCCATCCCCATCCCCACGCCCGCCCGTCAAGATGCCGCCAATGCGCCCATAAATGTCAAAGACTGGAGCGCCAGAGTCGCCCGGTCGTGAAAAAGACACGCTCTCGCCCTTGACGGGGAAGATCGGCCACTCTCGCGTCTCGCCCTGCAGGTTGTCGGCGTAGTACCGTTTGTACGACCATACGGGACTGGCTGCACCGACTTTGAAGCCAGATGCGCCGCCTCGCATGCAGACTGGCATGGCTGGATCGTCATACTTGTTGACCCCTTGCGGTTTGCACATGTCTTCGGACGGTATCGTACCCTGAAGGCGAAAGAAGCCTTCGACTGGAAAGTCGATGGCACTCGGTTGGATCGAAGACACTTGTGCGAAAAACTTGGCGTCGTCGACATCCGCGCAAGACACCACGGACCCAAATTTCAACGCTGCCCCGTAAGCCCTCATGTCGAGCTCCACGACTCCAACATCCTCTAACAGATGATCTTCGCCTGCGCCAAAAGTGATTGGAGGCGCATACGCCACATGGCCGATCTTGCGATCACCATCGAGGTAATCTCTGGCGATGTCGTCGGCGAGTTCCGTGAACCCTTTCGCGTTGTGTGTGTGCGAGTGGATTAGGGACTCGTATCTGCGGTGCGTGCCATTGTCGACAGTCTGCCCATCTTGTACCAAGCGTTCGTGTCTCGCCACGACGCCTTGCACGTATCGCGCGCTCGCCAACGCCGCCTTTGCCTTGCTTTTGGCCATCTCGACAAGCCCCACGACGTTCTCCTGGTACTGGTGCTCGATTGTATCCTGGGGCGAGTTGTCGTGTGCTTCATTGCGGAAGCTGGCGAGCGTAGGTGGATAGAGAACGTGGTGCGCGGTTACGAGAAAGAGTTGATTCGGCTCTTGCGGGGTTGCGATGTACAGTCCGCCAGTGCCTGCTGCCCAGGGTGTCGATGTAGCAACGACGACATTGCCCAAGGACACGGAAAATTGCGAGCGGACCGTTCCGGTTGCGTCGGCTGGAGCCGGGGGAGGAAGCAGAGGATGTGAGACGAGGCGCAGTGCTTGGGCCTCTGCGATTTCAATTTCCAGATTGGTGATGTGGAAGTTGTTCAAGACTCGGTGCAACGCAGTCACCAACCTCGCGCCTCGCGTCGGCCGCAGGGTATTCTTTTCAATGCCAATCCAGCACACGGGTGGAGCCGACTTGGCGCCGACTTTGGCGATTCGAACGAGGTCGATCGAGGACCACTGGATTCGCCAGTTCTTCAGGATGTTCCTGATTTCGTCTCCGAGTGATTCCCAAACGGTAGCGGCTGCGTGTTGTCCAATCGGACGCAGTTCCAAGGCCTTGGTGTAAGCCTCGGGACCTGTGGGCGGAGCCCATGGATTGGTGCCGGACCGGGCAATCAGCTTCGGGGGGCTCTTCAATCCCCTATAATAATCTCGGCTTTCAAGAGCATCAACGGCTGGCGCACGAGTTGGTCGCGCGCTCCTCGACACTGTCACACAGATCAGCAGATGTAGATTCGATGGTACTATGCGCGCTCACTTACAAGTCGAAGGAATGTATTTGGATTGCCTGCTCGGTGGACGTCGGGTAAGTAGCAGCGTTTTCCGAGTTATGCTTACGGTGGGGGTTATACCGTCGGCGTTATACGATAACGCCGGCGCTGCGATTTCCCCTAACCCCGTTTACGTCCGTGCATCTCGTAATCTCTTTCATCTTGGCCAGTTTGCGCGTCCTTCACTGTTGGTATTGACCATCCATTGATCAGCTGTACAGGTCGGGTCATGGGAGATCAAGGCGACCCACCCGATCGTCTGATCAACGTACAGCCCGTCAAAAGGGCTCACAAGGACGCGGGGAAATCGACAAGAGGTTGGGCCGATCTGCCGAATGAGATCATCCAGTGAGTGTGGTGTGGTGCTATCGCTGCGGTTGGTTGCAGTGGTGGTGATTTGGTAGTGTGATGCGGCGGACGGACGGTGCTGCGTGGACGGTGCGCACGGCCTCGGTGGCACTTGCAGTCATAGCGCACGGCGCGTCAGAGCTACGCGTCTTGTAGGATATGAGCAGGACAGCGCAGCGTCAGCACCGTGCAGCTAGGTTATTGTCAACAAAGGCGCATACTGCGTAGTGTTGTACATGTCATGGCCGAGTTGCCCGTGTGAGACCATGCTGTCAGTCGGTCATCAGCCAGCTGCGCATCCGGAAGGTGTCTTTGCCACGACTCATGGCGGAGATCATCGACGCTGATTGAGCTCTGACAGTTTGCCGCGCTAGCTCCCCATGTTAGAATGGTGGAGTGAGTCGCTGCGATCAGACTTGGGCGGTTGGCTGAGAGCTCATGCGGTTGAAAGCTCAGGAGAGCTCGGCTATGTGCGCCTCTTTGGCTCCACCGTTGCGGTCGAGTACTGGGGCTGATGCTAGCTATGTGGTGATCCTAAACTGTCAACTCTCACCATTCCGGGGCAGTCGTTGCCAAATCAACTAGCAGTTTGGTACTTGCGTCTGATATCGATCCGAGTCCATAAGCCTACTCCGAAGGATGCGCTAATACTCGCGCAGACGCATCCTGACCCACGCCATCGACATCGACTTGCCGTCTCAAGCTCGCTCGACCAATTGGCGCGTGCTCAATCTTGCCGACAACACCAATCATGTACTTGTTGCGCTCAGCAAGCGCATCGCCCTCGCGCGATTGCGACGCCTCTGCCGCTCATGGCGCGATGCTGGTTAGTGACTGTAAGCAATGCGCGACTGAACCTGACGGTGGCAGTCGACTCGCACGACTTTTGGTCTTCGTACTGCCACATCCTCGGAGGAGCCCTTCACCCCCCGCCGATCGTTCAGCATTCCAACTCTTCGAGGAGTGCCGTGGACACGATAAGCAAGTTTTGCGTCGCTCTGGCTACGACTCGCGTCGTTTGCCTAGTCTGCGTCGTCAACGGCTTTCCTCGCCAAGTAGACCTGCGCTCGGCCTCTTATACGGCGTTTGGGCGCGCGGGGCTCTGTTACAACCACTGCTCGACCGAAACCGTGGCTGGTCACTGTGCCAAATGCCTCGTGGCAGACCGCAGAGACTGGCGTGCTGGGCTCGACGAAGTCAAAACGCACAACGACTCGGAATTGCACTGTCCGACAGCATACCTTTGTCGAGCTTGCCAGCAATCTGATTGCTCGCGCGCCATGTTGGCGCTTGTCGGTGGCGATCCGACTCTGTTCAGAGACACTCACTGGGTTGCGCTCAATGCAGAGGGGCGAACGATCCGTACCACCGAGTCGGCCGTCGATCGTGCACACCGTATTGTGGCAGCGACTTGGCTGAGCACTCGCGTCGAGTACGATCGCTTGGCGGCGACGGCTACCTTGCTACGCAAGGCCGAAGTCACGGCCATGTCTCGCTTCATGGAAAACGGTCAACGCGAGGACAAGTGGGAGCGGCGCCAGCGCAAGGAGCTCGAAGCCGAGTTCATGGATCGAGACGAGTACGACTGGGAGGATGATCCGACCGACAGCGAGATGGGGGATCTGTACTACGAGTGGCAGCTGGAGAAAGAAGATCTTGAAGATGAGGGCATTCTGGACGAGATGGGGGGCGCGCTGTTTGATGAGCAGCTGGAAGAGGTGCGCATCATACCCAAGGTATGTGCGTGTGTGCGACGCTGTCCAAGGCTAATTCACCGCAGTACGAGGACAAGCTGCTCGACGCCTGCGTCATCCACTTTATCAACCAGCGCTTGATGCAGGGCTACTGGGTCTCCCCGGCAGACGAGTGCGATGCCGCGCGTGCGAGCCATCCGGGCTGGCGGCACCCCAAGACGCCCTACACCGCGCCAGACGATTACCAGGTCGTCGACCCGCTTGGTTCGGACGGAGCCGAGTATCCCGAATTGGACGATCTGGTCATCAGCTGTGACATTGTCGCACCCACGGCCGCCTTCTTGCCTCCGCCACGCCTCGTGTCCCAGCTCGACTACACCATGCACACACGCCTTTGCGAGCTCATCACTCCCGCTTTTGATCAACTTGTCGACCGACTCGAGGCTATGCCCATGACGCACGATGCCCGCATCTCCTCTGCCAATCAAGTCACGGTCGAGCAGCTTATGGCCGTCTTGCGCGATAGCGACTCGTGGTTTGACCCGAAAACACAGGCTTCGCTTGACGATGTCGAGTTCCTAGACGCATCTTCGTCCGTGTCGATGGATGTGGGTCAGATCGACCCCCGACTAGTTGGCGAAGCCTCGACGTCACTCAAGCGATCGCCAGCTGAAAAAGACGTGACGAGCACGACGGCACCCGAGCCAGATGCCAAGCGCCGCAAGGCCAGCCACGACTCGATGGAGTCGATGCACACCAGCCCACCCGTCGGCAGCGCGAGTGAGCGCTCTCTCGCCTCGACCATGACTTCACCCGACCTCGATCCGGGTCATTCCACGAGCGCGTCACCGACCAAACAGTCCGGACGACTCCCTATCACTCATCTAGTACCTCGCATCCCCGCCCCCGGCGTCAAGCTCGGCCCGACAGCCGACAGTATCATCCGCGCAACATGGTACACTGCTTGCAAAAGGCTGCGCGTGTGCCACTGCTCGATCTGTGTTCGAGCCAAACAGGCCGAACAGGACAGAGAGAGAATGGTCGAGCTCGAGCGCGAGCTGTTTACCTATTCGGTGCCACAAGGGCCGATGAGGATCCGCTGAGGCCCTCTCGCGCATTGTACATCACGATCTCTTGTTGAATTTGTTATGTTTACGACAGCTAAAGGTGACAACATGCATTCTGATGCGATATACAGCTTGGACGTCTAGCTCAACCCCTGCGCGGACCAAACCCGCCGTAACCCTGGGTTTGCGGCGCGCGGTGCAGTTTCCGACTCTGTTCCTCCATCATGAGTCGTTCGGCGGCCGAGATTTGTTTGGGCGCCGCGGCTGGTTTGGTGTCTGAGCTCGTCTTGGCTGCTTTGGCTTGCTTGAAGACGTTTGTGGTTGCGGGGCGTTTGAGCGGGTTGGCGATGGAGACTTTGGGTGCGGAGGGGAGAGCACTGAGAGAGATGCCGGTGGTAGTTGGGGCAGGCTTTGTCTCGTCTGGCGGGGTCAAAGACGATGCAGTCGGCTCGGGCTCTGTTCCCGGCCCGGGTTTCGGCTGACCGAACCCAAGATCCAACTTGATCTTGCCCATCTCTGGATCGCGCTTGAGGCCCGCCTCGACCTCTGTCTCTCCCGTCCTCTTTCTCTCCTCCTCAGCCTGCCTCTTGGCACGCTCAATCTGCTCATTCAGATGCTTGCGCATCCTCGCCTCGTCGTCCATACTGCCCTTTTCACGCTTGTTGAACTCTGCCTGCCTGGCCAGCGCTTTCGGCGAGTTGTCGACCCACGAGATGAACCAGCCTTGCTCAGTCTCGTCGGCTCGCACGATGCCTTCGCGCCCGAGGTGCTTGATAAATTCCGTCAGGGTGACCCAGCGCGTGGCGTTCATGTGCAGGTGGTGTTTATCTTGAATGTATTCTTGGTACACTTGGTTGGCGCGCACGCGCTGCGTGTTGAACCTGGACGCCGTGGGCGTCAGTTCGCGCAGCGGTGCGGTGATCCGAGACGCGACTTACCGGCACGAGAGCAGCTGGACGTATTCTTGCTGGAACCGACGAGAGAAATCATCAATCTTGCGACCGGCGTTCTGGCCTGCCAGCATCATTTGACGATGGTGCCTATCTGCGTTAGCTCACGCCTGCATGATTCACGAAAGTACCCACGCCTCGGAGGACGTGTGCATCTGTATACGACAGTCAGATATCGACACGAGCTTGCACAGCCGCTCACTGACCTGGAAGCCATTCTCGTCGCGACATTGCTTTTCACAGATCTGGCAGTACCACCTCAACCGCCCGAGCCCTATTCATGTCAGCTGCCTTTCACCGTCAGCTCGGCGTGCCGGGCAATGACATACCCTTTGCCTTGATGGCGTTGGCGATCGCCTTTGGTGTGCCCGCTGCTGCTTTGCCCATGCTGGATGGTGATGTTGCTATGGATAAAGTGAGAGGATAGCTGAATGCGCTTGTGGGTGGCGATTGTGTTAAGCGTTCTGCACCGTGGATCATGACACGCAATTAAATATGATCCGTGGATGAGTGTACGTCATTTCCCTGCGACCGTCTTGTATCAGCACCGCATCCCATAGCATTCCTGTATCGTGTATTCACTGCAACAACCACTGTCTATACACCATCATGAGCACATCACCAAGGATAGCATCATCTCAGGCGACGGGAGAACCACCCGTCGCTGCACCGACACCGGCACCGGCTGCAACGCCGGCGCTAGCACCAGCACCCACCGACCCAAAGGTGCTCGAACTCGTCGCAATGTTCCCAACGATCGAAGTCTCGGTCATCGAGCTCGTACTCGAGACTTCGAGCGGTAGCGTCGATAGAGCAATTGAAACCTTGCTCGGCATGACGGATCCCGACTTCAAGCCGGATGAACTAGGCAACGCTCGAGTCCGGGAACAAGATGTGCGTCGCGGTGCCAAACGAGAATGGACACAACTGATGAAATGATGATAGAGTCAGCTTGACTTGGATGCCGAGTTTGCGCGCAAGTTGCAGCTTGAGGACGATGAGCGCGCGGCCAGGCTGCATGGTGGCTCGAGGGGTCGTGCGCAGCCACAGCAACCGCCGCAGTATGGCTATGGCGACCAGCAACTCCCATATCAGCCGCGCGTGTCGAACCGCGGCCAGCAGCAGCCGCAGCAGTACTCCAACCAGCAGCAGCATCAGCCGCAGCAAGGTGGCAACAGCGACCTCCCTCCTGGCATGCTCATGGTCGAGGAGAAACTCGGCCAATTCGCTGAAGGTCCGCTCGTGCCGTTGTCCTTGAGAACATGCTGATCGTACGGGTCTATGACAGCGGGTAAACGTACATTCGACTCGCTGTTCTCCAAAGCCAAGCAAAAGTACTCTGAATACCAAGCAGCCGGGGCGCAGGCGGGACCAACGCCAGTCGACTCGACATGGGGTCTACCACAGCAACAGCGCCAGCAGCAGCAGCAGCCAGCCGGCGGTCTTTGGGGACAATCGCGGTATGCCACTTGCACTTGGCGGTGATACCAGAGCTGACAACGCTGCACAGCTCGCTCTCACAGCGCACCGACTCGGTCTCGAGTAGCGCCACGAGCGACTCGTACGCTACGTCCACGCCAATCCAGCCTCAGCCTCAGACTCAGGCGCAAACCAAAGTAGCGAGCAAACGCTGGCAACCGTCCGATACGTTTGGTACGTTAATGCCCGATCCCCTTACTACCGCTCACCCGCGGGCAGAAGACGACACGGCGCCCCTGCCCAAAACGATCGATTTCACACACTCACCCTCGCGTTCCCCACCGCCACGGGAGACTTCGCGATCGCCCGAAAAGGCCACAACGACCTCAAACAAGATTGATATCGCCAAACTGGGCCTGTTGCCGAAAAAGCGCGTCGATCTGCTCTCGACATCGCCGCAGGCTCCGCTCGAGCCGAGGCAGCCGAGCGCTCATACAAAGATCCCGGCGACGCCACCGGGCAGCAAGACCAAGCATGGCGAGTTGGGGGATGAAAGCGAGGATGAACTAGAGTATACGAGGTTTGTGGCCTTGGCTCCACTGCACTAGGGTAGAACTGATGACGGCAGGAACCCGTTTGATGAGCGCTAGATCACTGGCGGGCTAGATGGGCTTTGTATGACATGACGCGACATGCACGGATCTTGGCGATGCTGATACATCACGATGAGCGCAGATGGAGGTGCTCGATGAACCCCTGGAGATCTTCCTGTTTGACTTCGACGACGCTCGTGTCGAACATGTCGTGCTTGGCGCCCGCACCGGATTCTTCAGCAGCAGATTGGAACGCTAGCCCGAACCGACTAGGCCCACCGCATCAGCCTGGCCGTCCTCCGATCACACGCGACTCACTTTTTGCGTACGTCGCCATATTCCGGCGCGCCCGTCACGCCCACGACAAGGTACGTGCCCTTCTCCTCGTTCAGACATGCCACGACAAACGGCAAAGCCTTGCCCTTTTCCCCTCCACCCTTCCCACGCTCCAGAGCGGCATGCCACCGCTCCCGCGTCGAATCCACCAGCCAGAGCGCGAGGCGCGAGAGCGTGCTAGGGTGCGCGAACAGCCGGAGATCAGGCCCTTCGCGCATCGCCGCGAACCGAAAGGAGCGCAGCGTTCGGATGTGCGATTTATCGAGCAGCGCTGAGCCTTGGCGGATGATTGCGCTGTGCAGCGCTTTGGCGAGAGGTAGCGAGCGGCGGAGGAGGCTGACCCTAGTGCTTCGTCAGCTTGCTGACATCTACCAGTGACAGTCAGTAACTCACTCTTCGCCGAGGGCATCGTACGCGACCCAGAAATTCGTCACGTTCCACACTTGCTCTTTACTCTCTTCGACTCCCTCACCCTCAGTCTCACCCTCGGCGTCTTGATTCCGTCTCGGACCCGTCCGATCTCCCACCACGCCCCCAAGATCCGCCAGATCCCACTGTCGACTGCCGCCAAACCACTCGCCGCCACCTCGACCACCCTCGACTTCGACTTCGATCCGGACACCCGTAGCGGCTTCCATGAGCGCCGTAATGCCCTCGACGGCGTCGGCGGCGCTGAGTGTCGAGAGTCGGAACCCGTACGCGCGCGTAAAGGATGGATAGGCGAGTTCGATCAGACCGTATTCGGGTGCGATGGCTTCGAGCTTTGCGCGCAGATGACGTTTGAGGTCCATGTCCATGTGCGCGTACGCTTGTTGGCATTGCTGCAGGGAAAAGCTATGCAGTGTCAGCAACCACCGCGTCGTCTCATTCTTCACTCACCCCATCTTGGCTAACAGACCCTGTAACCGCTTCCTACCCTTCTCCTTCCAGATCCCCATCCGACCCGCGACGTAGCCGCTATGCAGCATGGCATCGTACAAGTTCCAGTGCCGGAACAGCATAAACCGCAACTCTTCGCTCTTCGCTATACTGCGATCATCCGGGTTCGGGATTCGGCTCATCCCAGAGCCTTCATTCTCTAGCCGAGGCGGGTTGAGGCGTGCAACCTCGTCGAGGTAGAGTGAATGATGGAGCTCGTACTTGTCACGGTCAATCTTGGCAGAGATGTATTGGTGCGTGAGCGATAGAATTGCGAGCCTGTGCAATGTCAACCTGGTGCACGGACACAGAAGCAGCACCCACCAAAGCAGGTCGTTGTCTGCTCGTTCGAGTACCGCCGCAAGCAGATAGATGATCTGAGCCGAACTCATCCCATAGTGCGTCCCGGCCTCGTAGTATTTCTGCAGCCGGGTATAGTGCGCCTGTCTCACAGCTTTTGGCATCCGCTTCGGCTGTACGTTGTCAGCTTCCTGACTCGTCACAGCCCGCTATGCACCGACCTGATCGACTGTGCCCTCTTTACCCTCCTTCCGCCGCTTCTTCTTCTTTGGGCTAGCTTTGCCATCGCCGTTTGCGGCCGGTGAACCAGACCGCCGCCGTTTGCCTTGCTCATCCATGATGGGGTTACCGTCCTCATCCAGCTCTTCTTCATCTTCATCCTCCTCGTCCTCTTCAGCCTCTTCCTCCTCGCTGTCGCTCTCATCCTCAGAATCGTCATCAGAGTCGGACTCGGGTTCATACTACACATATAAGCAACTTCGCAGGTGGTCAGCCGATACCCACCTCCAACGCCTCCCAGCTCTTTCGGACGTTGCCTAGTGCCGCCTCGTCTCCATCACCCCACACCCAGATCTTGCCCGGGCCCTCGGGCACGTCTTCAGAGTTTGGGAGCGTGCCCTCAGAATAGTCAAAGTCTACGCCGAATAGGTTCTGTAGATTCCACGGCCGGTGCGAGTCGATGATGTGTAAATGGCAGGTCGGCGGGACGGGGAAGTAGGTAGACAGGGGTAGGAGCGAGCCGAGCGAAATGAGGATCAAGGTATGTAGCTGTCTATGTGAGCCACACCACTCTAGTGATCGCAGAGTCACTCACCTCGCCGCTCTCGGTGACTTCAGCCTTGCGTCGCTCGAGCTCCTCATACCCTCCCACAGGGATCAACCGATACGGCACGTCATCTTGCCTGAACAAACACGCAAGGATCTTGGACGCGAGCAGGCCATCAAGATCGGTGCCTACGAAAACGACGATGCCGCCTGCTGACGAGCTCGGGGAGCGGCGGACACGACGGAGGATCGAGGTGTAGGCGTCGGTGTAGGTGAGGTCGGACGAGCGGAGGTCGGGTGAAGGTGGGAGTAGGAGCGGCATCGCGTAGTATGGCTTCTGCTATACGACCTCTTGAGTGTGGGAATGTACTCAGTGAGCCATTGTCCTTGCGCTGTCGGTCGTCAAGCAAGAACAATGAGCGAGACAAATAGAAATCATGGACGCGTCGCGTTAAGCGGGTTGTTAGCGAATTGCTAGCTGCGGTAGCAAAATTACTAGCCAAATGCTAGGAGCTCCTGTTGGTGAAGAGCGCTGAGGCTGAACTGACTGTGCTTTCGCGTGCTTGAGAGCGCTAGGAAGGGCTGCAGCTCCAGTGCGAAGCAGACGATGTCGTATAACTTTCTCATTCGGGACAAAGAGCTGCGGCAGCTGCCTGACGACCGGTTTGATCCATGGCATGTGTTCCGTCAAAAAAACGGAGAAGGCAGCGTCAGCTATGGGCACCATGCGCAGCGCCTGTAATGACAAGTCGTCAAAAGTTGCATGCGAAATCCATCCGGATCATTATACACCGTTCCACCAGCCGAGCAACCGGGTCTTGACTCCGTCCCAGCTGTCCACCGCCGGCCGTGCGTCGAGATAGAACGCAATGTTGGTCTTGCCGCTGTCTCCTGCTTTGCCAGTGTAGAAATCGATAATGTATCGCACTTTAGTGCCGCATCGGGTCACGAGCCAGTCGTGTCGGTCGAATGGGGCTTGATAGCTGCCAGGGTGTCAGTGAGCTCGACACTACGACACAAAAATCAGCTGAGCGATGGCGGGCAAGGCGGCCGATTCCAAGTCGTATTGGGCTACTCCATCGCCCGGCTGAATAGGGCACAGAGTCGAACTTACCCCAGCATGACATTCCACCACGCCTTGATTGTCCGTTCCTTCGGCTTGCCGACAAAGCTCAGCAGCTGCACCCCTCCACACGCCTCGCCTCCCAGCCCTTTCTCCCACTTCAGCACCTCGGTCCACGCTCGTTCATTCACCGCATTGTGGATCGGCACAATCGTCTCCATATCCTCCGCTCGTGGGTTATGGTCCTTTCGCAGCATTGCATTGTAGAACTGAGCTTGTGAGGGATACACCCAATTCTCTTGCTTGGGATCACTGGGTGCCGGTGCAGATGGGTTTGGATCGTTGGGGTATGGCGAGGATGAGGAGGATGCACGAGGGATAGAGGAGATGACGCGGTCAGTCGGTAGCCTTTGAGCTGGATTGATCGGTGCCCGAGTGGATGATGAGGTTGCGGCCGATGACGGCGCGTGTAGAGGGTGAGGGTCTTTCGAAGCCGTCTGCTGAGCAAGCCAGGATTGACGGGTTTCGTGATCAACGGGACATTTGTCTTCCGCTGCCGATCCCGAACCCGCCGAAGCCGCTCCCGCTAGAGCCTGCGCTGGCGGCTGCTGCTGAAACGATGAAGCTGTCGACCAAGATGAGAATGGCCACATTGTCGCCGGTTGTGATCGTCTAGTGTCTAGTGATGGTCGCTGGTTGTCTGTGCACCGAAAAGACCTCCACTTGACTTGTTGACTTGCAGCGGGCGAATAGGAAAATCGTCAATCGCAAGCAACGAAAGCAGTTGACATTATGCATCGGATATCGACAAGGAGGCAGGCGCTATCATCAGGGTAGATGCCGTCTCTTGCCGGGCACGGACGCGAACTGCGTTGCGAGGGCATACACCGTTGTCGCCGTGTTGGAGGCCGCTTGGGACTCGGAACCGGCTGTCGTGGTACTCCATACTGCTTGGTCGTCTGAACATCTTCCTCCATAGTGTGCTCTTGCTCACTCACTGCAGCGCTCTGTTCGGGGGGTTGTCCGCATCCAAACGCCGACACGCCGGCTGCCACGCCCTCAGCTGCCATCTTGCACCATCTCAAGTACAGCCATCTCAAGTACAGCCCTCAAGTCGTACTCTGCGCAACTCACGGTCAGCGCGGGCCGTCGTCACGGCCGTGGCAATCTCATGGCCAATCTCATGGCCACTCACGATCTGCAACAGGCATCGTGGCGGACGTCGACCAACGTTCCTCTGGGTGGCACAGAGGCCTTCCCGTTAATCCCTGTCGTCGAGGATGACGATGTCGTAACCAATAACTGGGCAATCGAGTTCCGCAGGCGATTCTGGGGCCATCCCGAGAACGTCGATGTCCCGTTTCA
This sequence comes from Holtermannia corniformis, assembly GCA_001599935.1. Lineage (NCBI taxonomy): Eukaryota > Fungi > Basidiomycota > Tremellomycetes > Holtermanniales > Holtermannia > Holtermannia corniformis. The sequence goes on along the minus strand of BCIJ01000025.1, from coordinate 161,169 downwards.
TCTCGAGTTTGACGCGCACGGAAAGGAGCGACTCACGCTTGAGGAACCCATTCTCGGCAGCAATCTTGAACCCGGGAAAGAGTACACGTTCAGCGATCCAACCGCAGGGCCACGCAAAAGGCCCTTTCTGATCCGCAAATGCTACAGCACGGCCTGGGATCGGATCAAAGCAATGCTGGACGCTCCCGCCGACGAGGTCGAGCCTAGCGTCATTTACGGACAGCCGGGCATAGGTGAGTCCGGATAGTACCGTTGCCCTTCGAACGCTAAAGCGCCGAACGTCCTCAGGCAAGACAGAGTGCTTGCGGTACTTGCTGGCAAAGTGTCTCGGCCAGCGACAGACTGTGGCATGGAACGTCTTCGACGGCCAATTCCTTGTCTTCGACGAACACGGCGTCTTCCACCAGGGCGGAAATGGTACTCAGTACGCAGTTCCCACCCACAAAGGCAAAGTGGTCGTCCTCATCGACGCCAACGCACACATGGCTCGGGGCGGCGGTGTTCCACCGCACAATCTCACGCTCGCACCCCAGCCTCCGGCAATCACCGTCTTCGCCACTTCAAGATTGCAGCGCGTTGACTATTGGTCAAAGCAGACGGAAAACGAAATGTGTTTCTGGACAATGCCGTTGTGGGAAGAGGATGAGTTCGAGCTCTTGTGGTGAGCATTGGACACGTGCATGACCAGCATTGTGCTGATTCGATTCTGTAGCCGGTTGCGCCGATATTACGGCTGCCTGAACAGCGCATCGCACCACTACACCCCTCTGCAACTCTTTCGCCTCTTGGGTCCGTCAGTCCGAAACCCACTCAAGTATAAAGTCAAATGTACCGCCAGCGACGACGACGATCACGCGGCTCACATTAAAGATCTCGCCTTGAGTCACGTCAACGTAGTCGATAAACTGCTCACCAAGACGAACTGGCCGCTTTGGCCGGACGTGGCGTCAAGTGGAGCTTTGGCGACCGAGGTGGTCAACGAACCCGTGCACTTCCACGAGCTCTTCTTCTGCCGCCCCAAGCAGGGTTCAGCGAATCTCTGGACCCGCAGCAACCCAGACTGCGAGCATGTCTTGACCACGCAGTTCTCTCTCCACCTCTTTTTGACGCGCCGGAATCTCGCCGACATCGTGAGTTTCACGGACCTCAAGGCTCGAGAAAAGCGAGCTCTGAACGCCCGCATCGAGAAGCTCGACTTCCGCGTGGGCTATCTCGTGATCCCATTCTGCAAGCCGGTAAGTCTGCCTTGTTGCTGGCTACTGGAGCTAACCATGCCAATAGATGACGGCAGCTGAGATGGCACCTGGCACACCGGTAGCTGCTCCCACTGTACGAAAAATCCAAGCCACAGCGACAAGAGCGCTCAAGGCGGTTCGACGCTCGTTGCGCTTGTCGAAGTTGAAGGAGAGCAAGTTGTAGACCCTAGCCGTCGTGTCCAGTATGTTGTGATCGACGAGACGAATATCTGTAATGCGAACCGCTCGGCATGTGACGATCAAGTACAGCGTTGGATTATTCCTTCATCAATGATTTCAATATCTTTGAATTCCATGTGCACGTTCAGGACCGACCAAGTGGACAGCAGAAAGACGGACGACCAAAGACAACATGATCGACCTGATCCATTGTATGTATACTCAATCACAAACTGCAACCCAGACTGACCCTGGACGTCCTTCAGACTGCCAAAGGGCTGTGAAGGGCGCGGCTGGGAATCGGCTTGAACGTCGACACTCGCCTGTAGCGCATCAGCCTGATGTCTGCATCGTGTCACTCACTATATCCCGTGAAAGCAATGTGATTGTCATCTGTAGTGCTCTCAGCGACCCTTCCGAAATGCAGTCACCGCGCTTACCAGTGTAAAACCACCATTGTTGCAACCCGTGCCGCAGTTCCAGATTTTGGCTTTCTCGCCATTGCTTTCGTTGTTCCGCGTCAGTAGATGTCTCCATGCAGCAAACTGCGCCACACGTTGGATATGCTGGCCCAGAGATTCAGTGTCGCGCCCGCGCAACCTTCCCAAATTCGGTCGTCGACGACTCAACGGCTTCGCCAGCGAAGCCAATGGCACCACGCACAGCGCGAGTAACTGCAGCGCCAGCATCAATGACTAATCTGACCGTCCAACGAGCGTGAGTAGGCGTCACAGGAAGAGCGCTGCCGGGGCGCGGCGAGCCCGCGATGGCAAGTTATGTCTGCTTACACCCTCTTTTCAGGCGCAGGGATTCTGGCGCACAACAGTGTGGGAGAACACGCCGTCCTTTGACATGCGCTTGAGCGCAAAGGACGGCACATCTGTGACGGCTTCGAGTTCGGCGGTTGCGAGTCCGACGAGTCCTTTCAAGTGACTGGAGTGTAGGACGCCGACTAGCCAGCTCTCAGCCAGTTGCTGCTCGCAGTGCCCAACCCAAAGTGCGAGTCGAATGCCTAATGACATCCAATACTATAAAAGAGGGTGTTGAGAGCTGAGAATGTCTGCGATCACCATGATCCACCGATACTCTCAGTTCTTGACCTTTTCCTTGATCCACTTGCCCGTTCCAAATCTGGCCGCGCTGGCCCCCTTGTGATCCGTCACGATCTCTTCATCTCCCTCGACGGCGTTATGCACGTCGCCAAAGTAGTTGTTGCGAACGACGAGGGTGCAGATTAGGATCGGGATACACAGGCAGAGGCCCGTGATTGTCAGGATGCGCTGGGCGTAGGAATAGGCTTCTTGCACAAGGGTGCGCTCGGGGGTGCCGACGGGGTAGAGGGCGGAAAAGGTGAAGGGGTCGCCGTAGATCTCTGCTGCCATTGTCTGAGATCGATCAGTGCTGTCTTTAAGGGACGGAGAGGAGGCGTACAGCGTTGGGGAAGCGTTGGGCGAGTTGGTTGGGCAATACTTGGGTCCAGATCGCACCCGAAATGGTGTTACCGAGGGCTGAGCCGACGCGGTACGCCGACAGATAGAGGGCCGTCATCACGGCCAGATCTAACGTGCATCAGCATCTCTCGCCATCACTTCGTGGCGGATATCAACTCACACTCATGCTTGACAGTCGACTGAATCAGTGCCTGCGCAGGATATGGGAACAAGCCGCCCGCGAAACCCAGGACGACCTGAGCGCCGACAATACCAGCGTATTCTGTCACGTTTGAACCGCGGTAGCGGATCAATAGGCCAAACGCGAGGATGAAGCAGAGTACGCCAAAGATCATGAACGGCTTGACGCGCTTGACGATGCGCACGACGAGACCGAGTGCGAGGCCGCTGAGGATCGAAGTGAATGAGTAGAGTGAGGCAATGCGAGAGGCGGATTTGACGGATTGGTCAAAGGCGACGACTAGGACCGTGTACAGGTAGTCTCCTTGCCTAGGTTGCGTCAGTTGTGGCGTGGGGCTAGGCATTGACTCAAGGACGTACAGGTACCAAGCAGTGTTCAACCCGATTGCGATCCCAACACAGCCCAAGACGGTACGGTCTGCAAGCGCCTACGGTGCCATTAGCCTCCGCTACACAGCTCGATCCTGACAGACCGACCTTGCCCGGGATCACGGGGAATTTCGCATAGCGCTTCTCCCAAATTGCAAACACTGGCACGAGGCAGACACCAATCACGAGCATGACAATGATCTTTGCCGTCTTCCACGAGGTCGCGAACCCGCCTGCGAGGGTGAACGGCAGGAGGATGAGTGTGAGCATAGCTGCGAACTGGACGGCGTTGCGTCAGCTGCGGTTGAGGCGATGCAAACAGAGGGAACAAACGAGGATGAGACCGAGGACGTCGAGTTCCCAGAAGAGGGCGACGAAAAAGTCTTGTTGAGAGTAAGGTGATGCCAAGCCCGCTAGCTTGCCTGAGCGACGGGCGCGGTGCTGTGCGAGCCAGAGGCCAAAGACGAGCGGCAGAGCGCAGAAGGGGTAGATGATGCCCCACATCTATGCGCCAGGGCGTTAGTCTTTCTCAGACGAACGAGCCGAGAGGGACAGTGTTAGGACTCACGCCGATACCCCATTGCCAAGTCGTACCGAGCAGAGTTGCTTGCGCGACATCACCGCCAACCCAAGCGTTGATCTATCCCATCAGCCCGGTGACTCTTCTTTCAGCGGTACAAGACACTCACGAGGAACGGCAAGCCTGGGACATACGACAACAAGATACGGTACTGCAGACTCGTAGTGTCGCCAATGATGATCTCGACCAGCAGGATGATAGCCGTATATCCAATCTCGTACAAGACTGCACCGGCGCAAAAGTGGCTCACGCCGGTCGCGGTCGCTTCGACGATTGTGCCGATCACGTAAAAGACGATGGAGATGAGGATGACTTCGAGCCGACCGAAGCGGTCTGCGATTTTCGCGAGGGGAAGCTGCGGGTGTGAGCGTTGCAATCCGGGGGCGAGGGGACGTACTTGGATGGTGGCACCGACGATACCGCGGACGACGTTGATGGTTGCCAGGAGCGAGTGCTGCGAGTAGCTTGCTGTCGCGTATGGCTGGGCGCGCGGTTAGTGGATGGCTTTGACGAGCAGCGCCAACCCACCTGGAGTGTGCCGCGCACAGTAGCGTCAATACTATAAGTGTACGCGACGATGAATGCGCCTATCCCGCCTCGGTGAGCCCTCGCGTCCATTGCCAACGTCCGGTCCTGAACCCACCAAGGAAGAGCATCCATTTCAACGCGGGCGTCATTGCCTCACGGATCGCAATGATCCGCGCAACACCCGGACTGGCCTCGATGGGCTTTTCAATCTCATGGTGTGTGCCCGAGTGCGAACTCGTCTCGTGCTTGTGGTCGACAGTGTCGGGTGCGTGTGCACCGTAGCCATACTGGGCTTCAGAGTCTTGCGCCTGCATCGTGATGCGATCAGTAGCAGTGGTCAGGAGTGCAAGAGCAGGTGGGAAGCTCCACAGCCCCACCTCTGCCCCTTCTATACATCAGTACAGGCCCGACCCTAATTTTCAGTCGTACGCCGGCGCCAGCTCGTCCGCAAGAATGCTCGAAAAAGTTAGCGAGGCGTCGGCTCGGCGGCCGCCACCACCTGGTTATCAGCTGAGATGGTATCAGATTGGAGCCTAGACTCGGTCAGCTCGGATCAGTGATCCGATGTAGCCGGCACCAGCTGAGCGACTGCGCGTGAGTCAGGGACGGCAAATGCTGCCAAGAGAATCGACGAAACCGAAGAGAGCCGTTCGGCGAAAAGCGGCATCCGCACGTGGCAAGATCTGATCCCGTTATCGGGAAAGGGGTCAGTACCGACTAGTAGGCAAATCTAACTCCGATAACGCCGAGACGGCAGCTGACCCCTTCACGATCGTCTGTAGCTGTAGACCATAGTCGACTCGACCGTGCGCACTGGAGCGCTTGTGAATACATACGACTCTCGTTCGATGTCACTACCACCTCTGAACCCGGAACAGACGACATCAGGCATCGTCGTCGACCCGCGAACTCTGGAGCGCGTCGTGCCAGCCAGCAAGCGCAATGACGGGACGTTGGTACCAATCTGCGCTTTGTGAATTGACAGGCTGCTGACAGACTGCGTCAACTATAGGGAGCGCAAGGAACGCCGGATTCGACCGGGGTTCACACCCCAAGAAGACGTCTCGCGCTTCCGGTCGACCCGAGCTCAGATCTACGATACGAGCAAGGGTAGCGTGCCCGGTGCTGCGCCCAAGCCGGTCGTGGCCGTAGCGGGGCCAGCCAAGACGAAAGCGCAAAAGAAGAATGAGAAACGAAAGGAGAAGCGGCTAGCTGGGCTAGCGGATGAGGCGGTTGCTCAAGGTCGGAATTGGGATTCGGATGACGGTGAGGATGGGGACGAGAAGGAGACGGAACGAGAGCGGATAGCGGAATCTGGAGAAACTATGGAGAGTAAGAATCAAGGTGGGGAGCAAGACGTGCCGGCGGTGGAGAAGGCGGCAGGACCGTCGCCAGTGTTGGCACCGCCTGTGACGACGGCATCGACCTCTGCGACTCCGGCGGTGACGGCGCCAAAGCCGTCTAAAGGTGCATGGCGAAAGTCTTCTCCAGCACCTGTACCAACACCGGCACAAGCCAATGCTCCCTCTCCCGTCCCCTCTCTACACTCAAGTAGACCACCGAGACCCCACACCCCGCGCGCTACCAAAGGCCAAACCGGTCCACCCGGACTAGCACACGCACCCTCCCCTTCAACTCCCCCACCACGACCACCCACAAATACGGAATCACCGCGAGTCCGGAAAGAAGTCCGAGTACGCCCCGGCGGCGTCGGGATCGGACTGCTGAGCGAACGAGTGAGACGATTAGTGGTCGAGACGCAGGAGAGTCCGCGGCGGCGCGAAGATTCACCTGGGACCGGAGCTGTATAATCTAGAGTACACGAGTGCATGCCATCTTGTATCGCTATGCAAGCTTGAGTAGTGATGCCAACATGACACGGTCCGAGGCGACGTACGCACGCCAGATGACTCACGGTGGCGGCATGCTCGCCCGCAGCAGCTCGCTCGAAATAGCGGATCAGAGGCGTATTTGTAGAGTTGTAGATTGACGCTCGAAAGCAGGGAAAACAGAGACCGCAGCTATCAGTCTGTGCTATACAGCCTACTTTTTGTAACAGGACCTACCAATCCTACTCGCCACCCGTGTCAACAAAGCGTGACACGCATCAGCACGCAAACAAATGCCCGAGCCATCTCTTGCAGACAAGGTGCGAGCCCAACTGGACAAGGAGGGTGTTGGGGGAAGCGAGTGTACAGACCCCTCACCGTCCACGACCGAGGGCAACGCCAATGAGGACTCGGCACCGAACCAGCAACAAACTGAAGAGACAACGACAGACGTTCGAGACTCTGGAGATGGACAGACGCTGAAGCACGGGAATGATGGACAGGATGCCAAGGCTAGGGATCAGCACGATGCAGCTGCGGTATGTACTTGGCTAGCGTGCTAGGACGGGGACCGGGCTGACCGTGTGTGCGTGCGGCCTCCTTTCTTCTCGCCACCTGGTCTCGCGGTGCACAGCTTGTCGTGCAAAGAAACTATCGAGGGTACCAGGTTCGCAACAAGATGAAGGGTGTGCAGCTGTAAGTCGGAGGTACGAGTGGTGGAAACACCAGAGCTGATACCAGCGCCGCCTAAAGAGACAAGGACAACCGCTGGGATGAGCTCGTCAAGCAGACCGAGCACAAGACGGACGAAAAGTCAGCGTTGGAGAACCGCAACGATCCCAAGACTCGATGGCGGCGCGGCGTCAACGCGGCAACACGCCTACAGACAGGCAACGGGCTCTACGAGTCGTCGAAAGACGACGGCGTCACGCCAAGTGATGGTCCGGGCCCATCGACGGGTCAATCGGCTTCGGCGCCGCAACAGGGTCAAGAGCAAGGTGACGATACGAGTCTGGACCACGATCCGAAAGCCAAGGACAAGAGGCGCAGGCACAAGAAGGCGAGCTTGTTGGGTGTGTTGAGCCTGGGCATCGGAAAAGGAGACGGGGGGAAGGGCGAGACGGCACCGTTGCCTTATACTAGCAAGGGGCTCGAGGAACAGCACTGGTATGTGATGTGTCGAGTGGTGTGGTGGACATGTACTGAGCTGGCTAGGCTCGAGATGCTCGATGGCAAGGTTAGTTCAGGCCGTGCTCGGGTCGACGTCGCTGACGACACTACAGCACCGATACGGTCGGTAATGCTGCCGCTACACGGATAAGCAGCTGATTCCTCACAGGCAGCAATCTCAAATTCTACTTTAGAGCGTGGAAAGACGCCGACACCAAAGACAACTTCTTCAGGTGGTCAGTCTAGCGACCCGGTACAACGCTATTCAGAGCCGAGATAACATTGCCAGGCTCGACCGAGGAGAGGGCAAGACTCTTGATCTGCCAGAACTGCCGCGGGAACAGCTTGAAAAAGAGCGGATCACGTCAGTGTACTGGTTCGAGTGCAGCAAGGGCTGACTGGTTTGCGCGACGCTGCAGATATCTTTCGGCCGAACAGCGCTTGAACTACCTGGTTCGCGTAGGACAAGACGGCTTACTGAGATGGTGTGTGCTTTTTGTCATCTTTCACCCACTGACAGACTCCAAAGGGCGCATAATGGCGAGCACGTACGCTGCCTTGTCCCGCTGACCTCTCGATGCGACTGACTTGACGTAAAGGTCGATACATCGCCCAACAAGTGGAAAGACGCAGGCGAAGGACGCGGTGTGATCCCGATCGACGCCGAAGACTCTGGCGCCGCGCAAGACGAACCACCGATCAATGGCATGAGCTCAGACTCGCTCTCGTCATCTGCGTCGTCCTCCTCCTTGTCCGGCTCGGACCTGCAAGAGGAGCAAGGGACGCATTATGTAGGGAACGAGAACCAGAGCTGGCTACAGCGCAAGAAGGCGGCGTTCACGCCCGCGGGCATGGCGCAGAATCTGTTGCGCAAGACGGTCAGGTGCGGCTTTGCTCGCGGTAGGATTTACACAAGCTGATGGGTGCACAGGAAGAATACGTGGATCTATGTCAGCGATATGAAATTCAACCTCTTTGTTGGGATCAAGACGAGCGGAACGTTTCAGCACTCGTCCTGTGCGTTGGGTATGGATGCTGGCAGCAAGCACTGACGCACAGTATAGTCTTGTCAGGCGGCAAAGTCACTTCGGCAGGGCTGATCGTGGTCAAGAATGGCTTGATCAAGAACATCAGTCCGCTCAGTGGGCACTACAGAAGCTCGATCGAGGTCAGCGGCGCGACAGCATTGTCATTCAGTGCTGATGCGCGGGCAGCACTACAAGTCGTTCATCGCGCGCATGGAGGACATGGGTGCCGACTTGTCAAGAGTAAAGGTCGGCAAGAGCGTTACCGTGAGTCTGGTCAGGCTTGCTATAACTGTTTTGTTACTGATGTGGAGATAGGTGCTGTGGGGGTGAGATGATCGCCGGTGAAGCGTGATTCAGCAGCTGACCTCTCCAGTCTATCGCACTATGGTCGTTTCTCCAAAGCCAAGTCGCAAATCACCCACGACATGAAGGAGAAGCTGCACATTAGCCACGAGAAGACTGAACAGGAGAAGAGTGACGAATTGCGGCAGCGAGCTGAAGCGGCGCGCAAGAAGGAGCAGGATGAGAGTATGATGCAAGCTTTCAAGCGGAATGTGCTGTATGGGCGCAAGAGGTGCGTCGCTAGCTCGACTACGGGCTTTGGCTGATCAGTGTGTGCCTCAGCTCGAAAGGCAAGCAAAATGCTGCGCATGACAATGAGCAAGACGCCGAGTCTGCACCTGCGAGTGATGCTTGTACGAGCTCAAACCCCGTTGCTGGCAGTCAATCGGTGCCAGGCGCGAAGAAGGACAGTAGCGACCAAGCTGCGTCTTCTGCCGCGTCTCAAGCGCCAGAGCTCGGTGCGGTTGCTTGACTTGAAACATAGTGTAAGATGGGCTATGCGACTTATAATGACGCGTTGCATCCTTGACAATGCACTGCACGGCGGACAACAGATTGGTTTGCTTACAAGCACGAGTGACCCAGAATCCTGCGCGTCTACTTCCTCCCTTGCTTTCGGGCCTTTTTCGGTGGTGGCGCCGGCTCCTCTTCCTCTTCCTCGTCCCCATCTTCTTCAGCAACAGCAGCAGCCTCGGCCCCGACGGACCCCTCGTCATCCTCCACGTCCTCGCCGAGCTCATTCTCAACAGCCGGCGGTGACTGCTGAACGCCACGCAGCTTGCGTTCAACCTCCTCGTCTTTCTCGTTTGCACGCAGCTTGCGTGCCTGTGCAAAGAAGAGGTGGGCTTCGCGCGTCTGAGACACGTTTTCGACAGTGTAGTGGTTGCCTGGTGTTATATCAGCCATGACTCATTCCTGGAAGGGCTCTCGCTGACCTCGAGGGATGAAGAAAGAACCGCCAGGCGCCATGATGAAGCTTGTGCGGTGAACATCCACCTTGACGGCGCCGCTGTACACCACGAAGAACTGCGGCTGATCAGCACGGGATAGAGAGATGCAGTAAACGCACGTAGGCATTATCGCCAGACGCCTTGCCCGGCTTCTTGCCGCCGATGGGAATCCAGACGACACCACCGGCGAGGAACTGGTCTTCGGCGAATACTTTTTCGTACAAGAAGCTGCCTCCCATCGACGGTCGAGGTCGTAAATTACTCCACGGCCATGCGATCCCTGTTCACGTCAGCTGCCGTCGCCTTTGACCGGTACGCAGACTCACGTCGATAGTTATCCTCCTCGGTACCGTACTCGCGCGTGATACCCAGCGGGTTCGTCCCGTCATCCCAGCCAACCTCGTCATCCTCTTCGACCTGTATCCGTTCGGCGCGCGGCTTGGAGGATGCACTCCGACCAGTTCGATGCCGTTTCGCAGCAAGCGGCACTGACGGCTCTCTTGGCACCTGCACAATTTCAGAGATGACGGGCATGGTAGGTGCGCGTTTATACACCACACGCTCGCCTCGCCAGTATTCGAGTGGTGGGATGTGAGCGCGAGTCGATCGCCGAACACCGTTGACACCGGCATGCTCGTCAGCGACGCGTGCTGTTGGTTGTCAATTGATTGACCGCACATGACAAAGGCGACTCACGTAGGTTACCTGGAGTTGTCCGCCGTTCGATCTGGCCGAGCTTGGCTGGCTTTGGCGGCCGACTCGACTTCTGCTTTGCCACTACATCTGCCTTTCTTCGTGCTGGCGCAGGATCGGTCGTTGCTCTTCCCTTGCCCTTCTTCGTCGGAGGTGGGGATGGTTCTTCCCCACTCTGTCCGGCAGCCTCTTGCTGCTGGTCTTCCTCTTGAGGTGGCTCCTCGCCCTGATCGTCCTCATAATCCCCTCCCTGAGCCATATCGTCGACAAAGTCATAATCGCCCACATCGGCCTCCACGCCATGCGTGACGCTCTCCTGCTCTTGGTCTGTGTCTGCCTCAGGATCAACTTCTCGGTCTGAGCGGACACTCTTCCTCCGATATTGCTGGGCGTCTCGCGCCGCCTCGACATCGGACGAGCCGGCATCGTGTCCATTGGCAATATCATGCTCCTCATCGTCCTCGTCATCGGGCGGACTCATCCCTCGCGACGACGTAGCTTTACTGAGCCGTTTATGGGCGAGTGACTTGCGCGGGGAGGGGATGGCGTTGAAGCCAACATTAGGCGAGCTTGCAGCCAATGCAGACCGAGAGGGAAGTGTGACTGATGGTGGAGGATCTTGTGCATGTCAGCTGCGTTACACGGAACGAACAGCAGCTCACCTCGCATGGTCGAGAAATAAGCTTGATTGTTTGGCGTCGAGAAGTCCTCTGTGTCCCAGTGAGCCTTTGAGTAGTCTATGCGTGTTCTCACACATACCAAGTCCAGGCGAGTCATCCTCGTCCCCTACTAGGCCCGTGCCATCGTTCTCAGCGTCGCTCCCTGCGAGATCGCTCATCCGACCCTTGCCCTTGCGGCTCGGTGTCTTCGGCAGCGGTTGCGCCCTCGCACTGGATCCTGCCGCCTTCTTTGCTGTTGAAGGTCTCATAGCGCTCATACTGGTAGTTGTCGACTGCTCGGGAGGAGGCGACATGAAGAAGTCGTCAATGTCCTCGAAGCCATCCGAGCGCCGGCGGACGTTGCTCGGCATCGGCTTGCCTGTACGTCTAAGGTCATCGTTTCAGCTCAACATCAAGCCAGTGGTGTAATTCAGTCTACGCACGTTCCGAGGTTCTTTGGATCATGGTTGAAAGGCAAGTAGGACCTCTCACCGAGGTTCTTTGCTCGTCGTCCGCCACCAGGCGTCGTATTGCCTCGCGGCGAGGTCATTGTATGATTTTCGCTCACTCAAACGGTCCCCGGAGCAATCTGAGCCTCCCTGGTTCCCTCCCTGTGCTGATCCTGCGCCTGTGCTCTGGTTTGAGGAATCTTGGTCGTGATGTTTGCTGACGCTCTACCGTCGCATTTGTTGTTGCCAACGACTGTGGCACTCGGCAACAGCGCGTCGTGGGAAAGTAGTACGGAACGGCCTTCGGGGCGAACGCGGTGGCGATGGGATGCGCTTGTTGGAAGGCTGCCCTCTTCTCCTGACATGTACTGAGAGTACAAGTGGAGCGATGTGCTATGTGGAGAGCTCCAAATGTCGGTACTGAGAGAAGTCGCCGAGTGGCTTCGCAACTCACTAAACCCCGAGCTCCGAAAGCGCATATCTCAAACGTGGGCTCTTTGAAGCCTCCCAGCTCTATTCGCATGAGTTCCGACGGGAAAAAGAGCAGCCATAGCCAGTCGTGGCCCTTGCCTCCTACTCCACTCACCATAGGAGACATACCACCTAGTTCAGCAAACACGGCGCGCAAAGCCGTCGTGCACCCTGGCTGCGGGCACCCCGAGACTTTCATCGGGTTTTGCGAGCAGTGCAGTGTCTTCAACTACGAGCCAAGACCCGCTCTGCCAAGTGAGCCCTCTGTCGCTGGTAGACGTCCTAGCGATAGGCTTTGCGAACCCACGTCATGTGGGCATCCGAGCGACTTCTACGGGTATTGTTCCACATGCGGCGGTTTCGACGCTGCTAGCATTGGTAAGAAAAAGAAGACGATAAGTGAGCCTCAGAGCTCTGATGCTCGGGCGGATTCGACAACCCGTGGACAGGTCCACTCGAAGCAAAGCGCCAATTGACATGGAGCCGAGGGCCGTGGGCCCAATGAGCCTCACGAGAAGTGACTTTGTTCTTGTACATGAGCTGATTGTGAGCGTATGCATGTCCAGAGGAGCTACTGAGCTGTCGCGACGGCTGCAAAGGGGCTATATTCTGCCTGCAGTACAATTGGTTCGAAGGGCATTTGTTGCTGCGCGTTGCCCGGATGACCCGCTGTGTCCTGGCGAGGAGATTGCGTGCAGCGAGACAGTGCGTCAATGACTTGGACGAATAGATGTCATGTCAGTGCTCGAGTGCGCTGATGAGCGCGACGACTGCTTCTGACGTTGCTCGTGGCCACAAACGCCTTCAGTGCTTTGTGTCCGTGTCCAAGCACAGCTCCTCAAATTCCGATGTATTGAGCAGCTTGTCGTTGGCGGAATTTGAACTGGCTTATTCGAAAGGCAACGTGCTAGCCGACCCGCCATGGCTTCAGCGAACGCCCGCTTGATGCGTGCGAAACAGCCGCGAAATTGGGGTTGGCTTCCGACGTAAACGAGATGGCGATGACCATTTTGCTAGGAGAATGGCAAGCACAAAACCCTGCGAGATGATCTGAGGAGCACCCTTTATGAGCTGGTAGTCTTCGCAAGCGGAGTCATCTAAGCGCTTGGGAAGACGAAACTCTGAAAGGATCAACCAGTGGCGCTGCCTTCCGGTTAGCACCGAGAAATACGCAGGCCCACTATAGAGAGGACCAGGTTTACATATGGCACTCGCTCGCTCCCAACTTACTGTACAACAATGTCATCGGAAGAAGATCGCACTCCCCCAACGCAAGACCAATCAGGCCCACGTGAGACTACCTCGGTCCAGGGCTACAGCACTAACAACATGCACATGACCTATACCCGAGTTAAGAAAGATTATGTGACGCCATCGGGCGGGGAATTTCCGATCAGCAATCAACATCGCGCTGAAGTTGGCGCTGAGGGATGCGGTGCCGCTTGCGACCTTATCTGCCAGTTCACGAAAACAGGCAGTACAGGAGGTAGCTTGGAGGGCCCGAAGCTGATTATTAGGCGCCAAGCTGGCGCTTCACAAGCAGAAGAATAGTTGTCATGGATAACTCGATTCGTTGCTTCTGTGAAGATCGGACTTGAGCTGCCGATATCGGAAAGAGAGATGCGAGAGTGGAGATAAGCGGTGTCACGACCCGACCTGCCGAGGCTTAACTGCGTCCTCACCAGCTCGACTGTGACACCCTTGCCCAAGGAAGGCGAGGGCTCGAAACGCGAGGCGTGATCGGCGAAGATCTACTCCGAAAAGCGGGACTCTAGAACGCGCAGTGGAAGACGAGGTTCCGCACTACGAGGGACCTCGAGGATCGACAAGATAGAATAGGTAGAACACTCTGATATTCGAGCTATGGCGATACAAGTATGACGCCTGCAGGGTTAAGGGGGCGTGTGCAAACTCCTCTCTAGTACAGACCGTAGTGCAATACCACCTGGCGGCACTAGTCCAGCCGCATGGCTACGTGGTGGCCGGCCAAGTGCGCGGCACGACTATGGTCGTGACATGGAGCGTGCGATACAGCCACCAATTTGTGGCTGGCCTTCAACATGAACGAGATGGCGATGACGTCTTGTAAGGAGTCCCGTAATCGAGCAGAGAACTCTTGCGAGATCCTCACGGTGGCAACCTTTGTGAGATGATGCTCCACGCCGGCGGAGTGATCTATGCAATCGTTTAACGACCAGTCGAAAGGATCGACCAATGGAGCTCACTTTTGAGTAGCACTAAGGAGCATGTGACGATCTCGCTCTATATAAATGTCAAATTTTACAGATTGATGCTCGTACCAAACTCACAATGCCATCGGAAACATCCAACCAAGCCCCGAGCGGCCAAGCGGGCCTCGCGGTTACTAGCTCTGTTCAAGGTTATGCGAACGAGCACGTCAGCATGACGTATGCTAAGGGTAGTATGTCTCTTGTGCAGCCATCGGGTACTGAAGAGATGGTGTATCAGATCAAGGCGGTCGGTGTAGGCTGCGACGGCTGCGGCCACTCTTGTAACACGGGGTGCCAGGTCGAAAACAAGTTCGGCGAATCTTCGTGTACCCCGACTTGCTACTGCAACTAGAAGTGTGCTATTTCTGCTGCGGTACAAGCTCCGCTTGAAGTTCACCTACTTTACACATGCATACGATGCGCGCCCTTCACGCAGAAGGATTGAACAGCAGGTCCGGCATGTTTACTCTCGGCTCGTGTTTTGCGGCCTGAAGCTGTTCTGGTCGATACGGGCAGGCCACGGTCATGCATCCGATTAACAGCAGCGTTACCCGTTGCAGCATGTTGGGACCTTCCAACTAGCGATCACTTCCTGGGCAATTCCAGACTGACGTTCGTTAATGAATTGACGCTGCCGGACCTGACTTTGTAGTTGTACCGCAACCACAGCTACTACTATTCGGAAGCGCTCAACCTACGTAACGCAATGCCGATCACAACAGTACTATCGTCTGCGCAGACAACAGCAAAATGTGATTCTTATATATACTGTACTGGCGGAGCGTAAGCACTGCCGAGTCTGGGTTACAATTGACGGTCCGAGACGCATCAAGGCTAAGCACTAGACGTCAAAGGATGATACAGCGTCGCTTGTATTTACTCGCCTCAAGCAAGTCGGTAGTGAGTAAACCCCCTACTGCTATGTTCGCCAACGCGACGCTACTCGCGCTGCTATCTGCGTTGGACGACGCCACGTGGCAAAACCCTGCGCGTTCGAAACGACGCGGCGCAATCTCTGTCGACTATCAACCATGGCCACTGTTCAAGACCACCCGGACGCCGCGAACGGCACTGTACACGCCGAAAAGGTGTCAGTGACCGAGACGAGCCAGGCCGGCGAGCCAGGCTGCGGTGTGTGCGTGCCAAACTCCCTTTGACTGAAATGTCCGAGCTCACGGCGCTCGCAGTCCGCTCACTCACTATGCGGCGATCGCCAACCCGACTCTTCCGGCAGAGGGATCAGCTTCCTTCTCCAATATCCACTTGGGTCTCCTCGTCATCTTTGTGCCTTGGATCGTTCAGAAGATCACCCCGCTCGTCGGCAATGGCTGGAAGATGTACTACTTTTTCGTACTCGTACTCGGCTTGCCCATCACGGTCGCGTACTGGACCATCATGTCGATCATTGGGCAGCGCGTCGACGAAAAGTGCATCTTGCCGAACAAGGGCAAGGAGCACTACATCGAGATCAAGGACGTCGAGCTCCGCGAACGCTACAAGGGCAAGAAGATCCCCATGCAGGTCTTCCACGACGCCTACTTTGACGCCAAGATTGACTTCAAGGGTGTGTTTGACAGCTTGCGCGGACGTTCGTGCTGACCGAGCACAGGCGACGTGCTCGCGGTTATGGAGAAGCGTCATGACTGGGCCACATTCCAGTTCACCCCCGAAGTGAGTCACGTCGCGTTGGCATTGCATGATTGACAAGAGCAGCTTTTCCGCTATGTCTTCATGAACCTCATCCCCGACGTCGTTCTCCACACTGCCGGCCAAGACGAAGACCAAGTCCGAGACCACTACGACCGGGGCGACGACTTCTACTCGTGGTTCCTTGGCCCACGTATGATCTACACTTCAGGTGTCATCAGTGACATCAACAAGAAGGAGACGCTCGAGCAGCTCCAGGACAACAAGCTTACCATGGTCTGCGACAAGCTTGGCCTTAAAAAGGGTGACCGCATGCTCGACATTGGCTGTGGCTGGGGCACGCTCGCTGCGTTTGCTGGCAAGAACTATGGCGCCGACGTCACGGGTGGTGCGTGTTCTGTTCGGTGACGCCGATGAGGGCTTACATCTGTCAAGTGACGCTCTCGCGCAACCAGGCTGCATTCGGTAACCAGCGTCTGCGCGACAATGGCGTCACCGAATCGCAGGGCCGCATCATCTGCTCCGACTTCCGTGACCTTCCTCGCTCAAAGGGCTACTACAACAAGATCTCGTGCCTCGAGATGGCCGAGGTTAGCCCCCTGGTCACTGACAGATCCACATTGACGTATCGCAGCACGTCGGCATCCGTCGCTACTCGACTTTCCTCAAGGACGTGTACGACCTCTTGGCCGATGATGGTATCCTTGTCTTCCAGGTTGCTGGCATCCGTACCTGCTGGCAGTTTGAGGACCTCAACTGGGGTCTATTGTATGTAAATCGCTCACTGCTGATTTATGCTCATCCGCCACAGCATGAACAAGTATGTTTTCCCCGGTGCCGATGCGTCCCTGCCTCTTGGCTGGGTCATCTCCAAGGTCCGCCCAGCTCGCGGACAATGTTTTTACTCCGCTAACGCCTCACGACAGCTCGAGTCGGCCAACTTCGAGGTCAAGTCGGTCGACGTCCTCGGCGTCCACTACTCTGCCACTCTTCACCGCTGGTACGAGAACTGGGTTTCCAACAAGGAAAAGGTCCTCGCCAAGTACGGCGACCGCTGGTACCGCATCTGGGCCTTCTTCCTTGCTTACTCGGTCATGTGAGTCGTTAGTGACGGTGTTTTGTCTTTAGTGCTGACGACCGCAATAGTGCGTCGCGGTATGTGTAGTTGTCCTGAGTGAATAGATACGCTGCTGATGATTGAAATAGCCAAGGCTCGGCGTCAGTGTTCCAGATCACGCTTCACAAAAACTTGAACGCCTTCCACCGCGTATGTCCCGCGCGACCGAACCCCAGCCTAAGCTGACGACGCGTAGGTCGAGCAGATCCCCAATCACGCCGCCGTGCAAGCCATCGCCGAGCGCAAGCTCGAGTACGTCGCAGCGTCCAGCTCGCATGAGCTCGTCAGCTGACCCGCCCAGGCCCGTCGTGTAAGACCCAGGACCCACTGCATAATAGTAGAAACGGGAGGGGAGGCATGGACACACTACAAAAGTCAGGAAATAGAAACAGCATGTGCAATGCATCGGATGGGATGGTTGCGTTGACAACCCCAGTGGGGTGGGTCCCAGTCAAGCCAGACAAGCCTCGGCGGCCTTGAGCACGCCCTGCTTGAAGCCATGACCGTATTCCCACACTGCGGGCCCGTGTCCTCGCTGTCCGACGTGTTCTCGCTCACGACGGAGCATCCACTCGTGCACTAGCCCGAGCTCCATCCCGTGGTGGAAGAACATGTGAGCGTCGTCCCAGCCCTGCAGGAAACCAGTGTGGAAGCGGTCGTGTTCGAATTGACCTTGCTGGGTGGACCAGTAGCCGACGTGCGAGTCTAAGGGCGTCAGCGGTGCTCTGGTAATGTGATGGATGCAAAACACTCACCATACGCTTGGCGGCAGAACGCCTCTTTGCCCCAATCTCCCGTCAAGTCCCGCCTCAGCACCTTGCCTGCCACCGAGCTCGGCAAGATTTCAGCAGTCGCCGCATCGCGCACAGACCAGCCACAGTCCCAGCCTTCTTCCTTCTTGTAGCTCCAGAAGAACCAGCCTGCGCAGTGCTGTTCAATCACATCGAGCTGTGCGCGCAGAAAGATGCGCTTCTGGCGGTCCTTTTCACCATCTGGCATCCCATCCGCAAAGGACGCAGGGTTCAGTGCGGCGGAAAACTCGCCAATGATGATGCTTCCATTCGCTTTGCCAGTCTGTGCTGCGATCGTCTGTGCGAATTCGGTCTGAAGCTTGTGCGCGTGTGCTTCGCCCGGGATCCAGTCTTCCTGCGAGAAACAGCGGTAGAGGTGATGGTCCAGGACTAAGCCGGCCGCTTTGCCACCTACGTAGCCGGCAAAGTCGTCTGTGCGCCAGCTATCGCTGATGATGAGCGGTAGCGACGAGCCTGCGGTGTTGCGGATAGCAGGGATGATGTCGTCGTACCAGCCCCAGAGGCGGTCGTTGTATGCCGGTTCATTCAGGAGCTCGAGACCGACGACGTGGGGTATGGGAGAGAGGTATGATCCGAGGAAACGGAGAGCGAGGGACGTCGAGCGCAAGTTGGCTTTGGTGTTCCAAAACCGGACTTTGCCGTCGGATAGACCGGAATGGGCTGTAGATGGTACCCCATTAGTACGATCGTGTACGACACAGCCTTCCAATACCCACCGTCGGTATTCTGAGCTCCAGCCGCCGCGTGCAAGTCTAAGGACCCGGCGATCAGCGCCAAGCCGCCACCATTGACTGCGCATCAAACGCACCGACCAAAACGCCAAGACCGTACCGATCAGCCGTCTCAATCGCCTTGACTATCCGAGGCCAAGCACCAGAGAAGACGTCGGCGTAGGGCTCGTAGGCCGTATCGATGAGGACCTTTGGTTCAATCGAGCACAGATGATGGTAGCCGATCTAGAGTTTTCAGTATAATCACCATAGGTGTGGATGAAAGCCCTACAGGGATCCGGACAGTGTTGAAGCCCTTTTCGGCTATCCACTTCCAGTCGTCGTCCTTGATCCATGTATCCCAATGCTGCTCGAGGTTGGCTTTCGCATTGGGGCCGCGCGCAACATCAAAGTCGCTCTGTCCCGGTTCGACAGCGTCTTTGAAGACGGAAGACGCCATCCAACGCTCGAGTGAGAACCACGAGCCTGATCTCGAGTCAGCGAACCGTCACATCTACTGACAAGACACCACGGACCGAGGTTGACACCGCGCTGCTTGCGGTACCTGACGAGCGCATGCGGGCCAACCCCGTCCGGCGTCGGCTGAGGGTACGGCTGGCTCGGCTCAACGTCAACGTCGTCAAAGTCGACCTTGTCCTTGAGTTTAGACAGAAAGCCCATGATCCCTTGTGGTCGTTCTGGTTGGCGGTGGGTTTGCCACCCAGGATGCGTGTTGGATGACGCGCGGATCCCACGTGGCAACTGAAACGCCATGTACGTCCTTCCCAGCCGAGAGCGATACCGCCAGTTTTTGTCACGTCTTGCATCGCATCAAAAGAGCAGCATGTCAGAGTCGGCAGTACTAGGGGGCGATGCCGTGGCCGTCGAAGAGCAGGGGTCGATGCTCTCAACCGCGAGCTGCATGCCAGAGCCCGTGCGTAGCTGTGCCGGTGACACATGTTGACAAGCTAATGGATCCGTGCAGGATACCATCTCGAGTGCGCAGTTTGCCAAGCTAGACGTCTCGGACCACATTACTGACATTGCCCTGCAGAGATCGTCAGTCGTCTCCGTGCACTGACCCTCACGCTACTCCCCGTCGAAGTTGACCTGGACGAAATTCAAGATGCAAAATCAGCGACCATCACCGTCGAAGTCATCAACGCGTACTCGAAAGCTGCTGGTGACTTTGGCGAATGTGTTCCGTTCTGTCTGCTTCGGCATGTTCACTTCAGCTCGCTACGTTTAAAGCTTACACGACCACAGTGCTCGCCAGCTCTTCATGTATGATGCGTACTCGCAGCCGGCAGACTACGACGAGAACGTCTGCCGTGCTGTTGCCTGCGAGGTCTTGGCGCGACGCATCGTGCACAACTCGCCTGTGGACCGTCTTGAGAGTGTGATGAGCACCCGGTTCAGGTTCCGCGAAAGTGACGGCGACGCTTCCGCACCCATCTCGGCGTAAGACCCCAATTCTCTTTTGTCGTTCGGGCTCACCGCTTCCAGTCTGGAGTCGGCCATCGACCAGCACTGTACTGTATGTCGAGAATCGACATGCATGACACACTAACACCCACAGATCTTCCTGTCTTCCTCGGAAGCCCAGCATGTCGTCAACTCGCTCTGGCGTGGAGATTGGGTACAGCAGAACAACGAGAACGACGACATCGACTATGTGCCATACAACCATTCGGAGTCAACGTCGTTCTGGAAGCATCTTGATCCGCAGAGGCTAGCTGTGCCGCGGTATCAAACGGCTTTCAGGATCGTTGTGTGGATCGTTTACCTATTCGGTACGTGGTCGATCGTAAGCCGTTCTGAAGGTGCTGATGAGCAAAAGTGTATTCGCAGACGGTCCGAAGCCCCCTGGACGCTCTCAACCCGGAACACAACTTTGACGAATGGGAGTTTGTCCTGTACATCATGACCGCTTCGTTCCTGATTGAAGGTGCGTTCCTCTGTAATATATGCATTGCACTCGCTCACAGCTCTGCAGAGGCTACCCGTGTCTACAAGGTCCGCTAGTCTAACTCTGAATCCTCAAGCGGCAGCAAAGCTGACAACACAGACGATCCAACTATCCCCCAAACCCCTCACGACCATTGGGTTCTGGACGCTCGTCAACTTTTCGACCGATGCTTTGCTTCTAACCGCCTTCTCACTTCGCATGGCCGGTCTGCGCGCCGAGGGGGATCAAGAGAGCGAAAGGTTGCAACTCAAGAGTTTCCAGGTCTTGAGCTGCGTGGCGCCGTTGATCTGGGTCAAGCTTTTGACTGTTTTCGATGGTGGGTGTGCCCAGGACCTCGCGCTTCGGGATGTTGCTGACGCCACGCAGGTTTCCAAATCATTGGTGTCGTCCAGGTCGTCGTCTTCCGCATGCTGTGCGTCGAGCAGACGTGTAGATTGACGTCAAACTGATGATTCATAGCCGGGAGAGCGCAATCTTCTTCATTCTGCTCGGTGTCATCATCATCGGCTTTGCGCAGAGCCTGTTCGCGCTCGATGCCGCGGACGGTGAGAGCGACGGTGGCGAAGTCGTCGTCAATGCCCTGCTGCAGGCTTTGGTCGGGTGAGTCAGTTGGCTATCGTGAAGCATGACTGATCGTTCTCAGATCGCCAGACTTTGACTCTCCTTCGTCTCGCTTTGGCTATCGCATGTTCCGTGTGGCGAGTACAGGATTGACCAGCTGACGATATACAGCTTACGGCTTGATCGTCTACTACATCTACAACTTTCTCACGACAATCGTTCTCGTCAACTTGCTCGTTGCGCTCTTGAACTCGGCGTACTCGGATGTGAGTGCAGAACAGACGACCCGATACGTGCTCTGACGCTGCCAGGTCGAGGAGACGAGTATCGCGCAATACATGACCTTTTTTGCGCACAAGACCATCAGCCTCGTCCGTGCGCCTGACAGCTTTGTCTACCCGGCACCCTTCAACCTCATCGAGGCCGTCCTGATTGCACCTCTCGAGTGAGTTGAGGTATCTTCTGACCCGCTCAGCTGACGCCCGGCAGATACGTGCTGCCAAAGAGCGTCTACGTCAAGCTGAACCGCATCGTCATGTCGATCATGTTCTTCATCCCGCTCACGGCAATCGCACTCTTCGAGTCACAGATCCGTCACACACGCTCGCAGCGCCTCAAGGCGTACTTTGATGGACCTGTGCCGGAAGAGGAGGGCAATCCCGAGGTCGAGGATCCAAAGTGTGACGACGACGGAGAGATCTCCCGAGTGTGTTTCAAGGATTTGACATCTGTCTTCCCCAAGTGAGCGACGTTACAAGCTGGAAGATGATGTTGGAGCTGACGCACACAGCACGTCGTTGACGCCGACGACTGTCATTCATCGCGAGATCATCAGTATCCGTAAGAAGATTGATTCGCTCGAGCGCGAGTCCAGGGGCCGCAAGCCGGAAAACGGGGAGAGAAGCGAGAAAGAGGCTGATGATGAAGAGGTCAAGGAGACTAAGCAGTGATGCTTGCACACAGGAGAGCGGCCAGTGGTCGTGGGTCAGCTACTAGGACTATACACATGCATCAGTTTGTTAGGTGGTTGCTAGAGCGGCGCCCGCCTACCTCGCCTCGCGGAGCTATTTGCCAGCAACGGGAAAAGTTCGAGTGTCAGCCTGTCCATGTTCAAGAGCGCAATCTACAACATGGCCTCGACATCAGCTCTTCCCATGACAGCTGCAAGGGTCGTAGGATCACGCCGAGTCCTGCGGTCGACCGCATACGCCCTTCGTGCGGCGTCAACCTCGGCCTCTGCTCAGGCTCAAGATTGGGTTGTGCCGCCTATCCATCTTGGCCAAACACACCCTTCACGCTACGGAGATCACTACCACAACACGCTGGCGGCGGATCTACTGTACATGACGTACGAACACCAGTCGGCGTCTTCCCCAACTCCTACATCATCCACTTCGTCGCCTGCTCTCCCAACCACCCCGTCTCCCTACGAGCTCAACCGTCCAACCCCGTCGCCTCGCGGCAATCGCCCACTGCGTCCCTCGGCCGCTACCACCACGCACCAAAACATCCCGCATATCACTTCCATCACTATCCACACCATGGTCAAAGAGGCCATCGGGAACAAGCACGGCCTGCTATCAGCCATCATGGCACTACGCGCCATCAGCGGCGAGACGGCCAACGGCGGCGGGCGGACGGGCTCTTCAGGAGTACAAGTCATCTCATCGCGATCGGGCGCTGCAGCGTTCAAGCTACGTGCCGGGATGCCCGTCGCGGCCAAAGTCGAGCTCAAAGGCGACGCAATGTACGATTTCCTCCAATCCCTCGTCGACTTTGTCCTCCCTCGCATCCGTGAATTCCCAGGGATCTCGTTGCCTCCTGCTTCGGCGTCAAAGATGAGCCCGAGCGCTGTCGGCGGTGTCGTCAGCTTTGGCTTTGACGCAGCGACAATGGCCCTGTTCCCGCAGATCGAGGCCAACCTCGACTCGTACCCGCGCATGCACGGCTTCCATATCCAAATTGCGACGAGCGCAAAGGGCAAGGGCGCCCAGGAGAAAGCGCGAACGCTGCTGAGTGGGTTCCGGATCCCATTCGCCAAGCGGTGAGGCGGGGAGACGCTCGTGATTCAATGCATCGCATACAATGTACAACTTGACATGGGTTCGAGATGTCTCGATCGATCATGGATGCTTGTCTTCGTCAAGGATTTCGATCTCTGACCATGTCCATTGGGAGATTTCCACCTGACGATTCGGCTTAACCTCATGTCAAGACCCATCGCACTCACAGTCTGAGATAGTCCGCCGCACGCAGCCGTGACACCCATGTACCAGTCTTTGCCTTGCCCGGCGGGCACTACGGCATCAAATAGGAAAACTTCCCATTCTTGGCCTTGTCCGTTTAGCAGGGTCGCGCGAACATGCCGCGTGCTGCCATCGAATTGAACGAACAGGGTGTATCGTTTACCATCGGTGATGGGCGGCAGCAGGTCTGGCTTGACGCAGGCAACGCTGTTGCGATGATGCGCGTCTGGTGGGCTGTGGATGGAGATGTGCGGCACATGTGGGTCGTTGGCGTGATCTTGGGTCCGATACGTGTCCACTGCTCGCAATCAGCGGCAACGATGTAGGTCGAGCATGTCAACTCACCTTCCACTGCAAAATCACCCGTTTCACCAAGCCCGCTATAGCCCATCCCGTAACCTCCCAGGCCCAGCTTGCGCTCACTGGTAAACACAAGCGCGAGCCCATCAGCGCCCTGACCATCACTGCTGATCCGAAAGACGATCTCGGCTGAAAAACTGCGATCCTGCGGCAGAGACTGCGTTGTGAACATTGCTGAAGTCTGCGACGGGCCTGACGTGAGTTCGGTCGGGAAACCTGGCGCATAGCCGACTGTCGCAATGTGGCCAAAGAGCAGAGGCTCGTCGGTTTTGGAGTCGAACAGTTCGCGTTTATCTGGGCAGCTGAGCGACATGACACGATGGACCACGCGCAGGGCCTACCATCAAAGGGGAACGCTTTCGTTGGACCCTGGCCTAGTTCTTGCCGCGCTTGGCGCCATTCTTGGGTTCCAGACTGCCTGCCGCCGAGCTCTTCCTCCTCGGCGTCCCTCAGTCGCTTCTGGTCGTCCAGCAACCAAGCCTCGTGCAAGCGTTCCCGCTCGGCTGCTGGGTCCCCCTCTTCGGACGGGAGTGTGTAGCGCAAGCTAGCTGATCTGCTGCTCAATGACTTGGTGGGTCAGCCGCCGCTTGCTTTAATATGTTTGACCAAGACAAACCGCTGCAAGCTCTGCTTCATCCCACCCCTTGGCACGGCGACGCCGCTGACAATCGCCATCAAAGTCTGTCACATAGCCACGCGTAACGTCTTGGAGCCCCTCGGGTCCAGCAGCACTGCCACAACATGAGCAGCGCTCCACATGAAGCGGTGCCGACAAGCTTACATGCAGAACGCCATCTTCTTGCCCCACCCTCGGTCATAGAGTAGCGGCTTATTGATGGCTGGCTCGCTGCGTCAAAGTCAATGTTGGGTGTCACGCAGCACTGCGACATACCATGAATCGATGTGGACCCAGCGCTGCAAGCCGTCGCTCCAGTACTCTGTCCACACATGATCCTCGCTGTCTATCAGTTCAATCACATCGCACATGCCAAAATGCTCACCTGTTCCACACGTAGCGTGCATTCAATCCATACACACCCAGCAAAAAGCAGAAGAGGTGCGCAAACTCGCCTAGCGTGCGTTAGTCAACGTTTTCGTTCTAACATCCGTGTGAAACTCACCACATCGCCCTTCGCGGGTCCGAACTAGCGTCATGATATCGTTGTATCTCGCGAAACGCGTGCGTTCGTGCTGTCCATCCTCAACACACGCATACACTTCGACCCGTCCAGCGCCGCCGGTACGGTCTGCCGCGCTCGGTGTTGCGGAGCCAACGGATCTTGTGGGACCATCACAAGTCTTACACTTGATAGGGTCGACCCAGCGCATAAAGTCTGCTCGGAACCATTGACCCAAAGCGAGCGCACGGGCGTCTTGTTCAGTGAAGGGACTGAAGGGCGGATCTCGCATTCGATAGGCTATGTCGGATGAGAGATCGGGTATAAGTGGGCGGACCCTGGCCTATCTGATATCAGCTACGTTCGAGAGGTGCGGAAGGGACGTACTGCAAGAGGTGACCGACGCCCATCTTGCTCTACCACGTTGCGTTGCAACATGACTAGCACCTTCTCCATCTCGGGATTCCCTCTAGATGTGGACGCGCCAAGACTTCGACGCTGGAAGTAGCGCTCGATACGGCCGAGTGAGACATGATCCATCAGGAGCACATTGAGACACACTCGCAACCGCGCCGTCTCTTGCCTGCTCGGTGTACGAGGGCGATTGACGGTCAGGCCGCGAGCGGCGCAATACGCAATGAAGCCGTCAACCAGGTCGTCCATATTCTAGCTGAACGAGAGCTGACGCCAAGTGACAAGGGTAGAGGTGCGAGTTGAACGACAGCTTGACAAAGGAAGTCTGAGCGCGTTTTCATGTGTCTGTGCTGGCAGGACCACGCGAGACCATGGAGCGACGTTGACAGGGGCGCCCCGTTGACAGCAAATCGATCGTGTCAAGCGCAGTTGCCCTTGCCTCGTTCTCGCAGGCTAAGTGAGCAGGAACAGGCCGCGAGATCAGAGGTGAACACTCTATGGCAGACGTTGGCCTCGACAGGATCCCAGCCAATGGATCTGGCCGCTGCTGCCGCGTCTTTCTGTTAGAGCATGCCTCTCGGGCCAGAGTGTGTACAAGGAAAGATGTTGCCTCTGTGAACGACCATGCTGCATACGGCGATGCGCCAACGCCAGTGTGCCCCTCTGGCGCACGCGGCCCGCTGACGATCACTCGAGACAAGCATAACTCCTTGCCGTGCGTGCGTCTGCTGAGAGGGGTCACTTGCGGCGTTTGTGGGCACGAGCCGATCGCCGGCCGCGGTCCGACCGGCACTCAAAGCAATCACAACAATCACAATAAGCGAGTGATCTCCAAACACCGAAACGCCGAACCCCACCGCAAACACCCGACGCCACCCGTCGCACCGCGCGCTATAAGGATCGTACGCGGGCAGGCAGTCTTCTCACTCACAAGCACTTGTGCAACACTACAACTACTCTACTACTTTACCCCCACTTCAAACTTTTATCAACAATGTCTGGTCGCGGAAAGGGTGGCAAGGGTCTCGGCAAGGGCGGCGCCAAGCGTCACCGCAAGGTGCTTCGGTGCGTCGCTTGATCCCGCATCTCGCAAGCAACAAGCTTACGTGCGTTACAGTGACAACATCCAGGGTATCACCAAGCCCGCCATCCGCCGTCTCGCTCGCCGCGGTGGTGTCAAGCGTATCTCGGGTCTCATCTACGAGGAGACTCGGGGTGTTCTCAAGATCTTCCTCGAGGGCGTCATTCGCGACTCGGTCACCTACACTGAGCACGCCAAGCGCAAGACTGTCACTTCGCGTGAGTATTCTCTACCTCTTGACCACCGGCCATGCTTACCAATCTATCAGTCGACGTCGTCTACGCCCTCAAGCGCTCCGGCCGCACCCTCTACGGTTTCGGCGCCTAAGCATCTCGCTGGCCCGTCCGCAGTCTCCTTCGTTTGCCCTCGCGGCTGTTGTCTTTCGGTTTTGCCCTCTACATCTTTATGCCCTGTATCATTATGCAGATGGATCTCTGATCACCGAGATGCGATTGTCTGGCATGTGCCGTGCTGTTCACTGTTCACATTGAGACCATGAGTACTACGTGAGAAGAATCGCCCGAAGCATGGCTCCGTTCACCTGCCAGTCCGCCCAGTGGTCGATTCGCCACCCATTACGTTCAGATCCTAATCCTACTTGGGTTGGAATCGTAATCGGCGGCAAATCCACTACCGCTCTTCTAGACCTTTGCCGCAGCTTCACACGACCGTCGTGCAGCCAGGATGGACACTGCAGCGCCGAACGCCAAAGCCAAAGGCAAGCGAACGCGATCGGGTGAGATCGGGGTGGTACCGGTACAGGCGATGGGCTGACGATCATGGTGAGGCTGCTTCAACTGTAAAGCTCGGCGTGTGAGGTGCTCTGAAGCTAGACCGGCTTGCAAAGGCTGCATTGCCAACGGGCTGACTTGCGTCTACGGTATCAAGGCATGTTCTCCACTGAACCGTTGCGGCGCAGGCATCGAACTGACTACCAATCAGCTCACATGGTCGGCACAGAACCAAACGCTCAAGCCTGCCGGGCGGCGAGGCAACTGGCAATCGGAGGACGAGGTACCGATGGTTGAAGGGTCGGCAGACGAGCACCTGTTCGTGAATCATCTACCGGGAGATTTCGCCCCCGCAGCGGCCGTGGTGGGCGTCAAGACCGAGGTTGACGATGATGCGTGCGTTGGCTTGCCTCGCCCTCAGAGCAGCGATCTCCTCAACGGCTGATTTCCGAACTACAGATACTACGAGTTCGAGTTTGGCCGCGACGCAGAAGAAACGACTCGCGCACTTGTACTGCGCGAGCACACCTCGGCTTACCAACCATCTGATGCCGTCTCGCAAGCGTTTGAGGCAGCAACAAAGGCGTTTCACGTCCCGAGCAGCAAGAAGCGTGGCAAGCAGAAGCGCGTTGAAGAGGAAGACTTGTGGGCAATGCTGGTACAGCGATTGGGTGGGAGGCTGGCGGAGCCGTCAGATTTGCTGGTTGGGAGCATGAACCCGGCGGATAGTTTGCTGTTTGATTATTGTGGGTGCAGTTGCGTTCTGGCAGGACAAATGGGCTGATGAGAGTGCAGACATCACCGTCGTCTCGCCGACATTCACCATCATCGATGACGAATGTGGGTCCATCTCCCAACAGGTCCGCGCCATGCTGATGTCTGCAGCCAATGGCTATCGAGCCACTCTGTTACCAATGGCGCAGTCTACCCCATCTCTCCGTCATGGCTTACTGGCTCTCTCTGCCGCACACCTCGGTGCCTCCGTCCCCTCTTCCGGCCTGATCACAGCCTCGGGTCCACACAAATCGCTCGCACTCGACATGACCCTTGCTCTCGTTGGCCATCCCGATCCCAACATCTCCGTCTCCGTTGAATCCCTCGCATCCCTCCTCATCCTCTGCCTGCTCGAGATCGCAGACGGCTGCAACCCCGCCTGGGCGGAATACAGTGAAGCCGCGCAGAAAGTCATGTGGCTCCGATCCCGTGCGCGCCAGCAGACACCCGGTGCACCGTTACCTAGTGCCGCGGAAATGTTCGCATCGCGCATCTTTGCTTTCCTCGACATCCAGGCGCGAGCGGCATGTCGAGAACGCGCGCTGCATACGGACGAGTGGCTTGCGCCGACGCGGTATGGCGAGAAGGAGCTGCAGCGTGTCGATGGGATCGCTGGGTGCTCGAGCGAGGTCCTGGCCATCATCTCTGCTGTGACAGACCTCGCGCGGTACAAGTATGACCGTACCAGCGGGATCCTACACGACGCAACCGAAGACGAGGCGATTGATCAGCGAGCCGTCGAGCTAGAAGAAAAACTCAAGACGCTCAAGCAATGGACGCCAGATGACCGTAGGATCACAGGCGGCACCGAGCCACCCGCCAAATACGTCACTCAAGTCCAAGGCGCGCCAAAGTCATCGGCAGATATCGTACTGTTAGCCGCCGAGGCGAAGCGACAAGCGGCGCTACTGTTCCTCGCGTGCGCTTTTCACGGCACTTCGCCTGCGCATCGGACTTCGATCGCACATCTCGTCCCAGCCGTCCTCGCGACCATTGCGCTCATCCCGGAGCGTAACATGCGCCTCGGGCTCCTCTGGCCACTCTTCATTGTCGGATGCGAGTGCAGGACGGAGCCCGACCGTCGATTGGTGCTCGATCGCTTCCAGATCCTCGCAGAGGTTGTCGGAACAGGCAACATCTCGCGCGCGAAATCAGTCGTCGAAGCCGTCTGGAGGAAGCGCGATATCGTCAATGAAAGCGGCAAGAAGGCCGAGGATGACAGTTGGGGTGCGGTGGTGCGTGTATAGGCCGTGAAGACAGGGGAATAAACTGACGAGACCTCAGATCGTACCACTGTCGTGGCGTTTGACTCTTGGGTGATCAGACTGTTGTACTTTGACATAAGATGCATTCCTCTTTCCTTTGATCGTACGTCGTCTCCCTGCCTAACCCTCCAGCTGTGGCAGGATGTTGTCGCATTGGTACCTGACGCCACGTGAGCACACTGCCGGCATCGCGACGCTGCAGACTCACCAATTTGGTGTGTACCGCTTGATGCGTCGCAACAACTCGGCCTTGTCAAGCCCTTTATCGGCAAGCTCTTCGTATGCTGCATCCACATCCCAAGCGGATCCTATGGCGTACACCTCTTCAAGAACCTCTAGGTATGGGTTGAGTTCGAATCGCATTTTGTCGGCCATGTCTAAAAAATAGGAGGCGGCATATCCTGTGGAGAGGATAAACCTTCTGGGCTCTTCACAGGGTATGAGCTTCCGGAGGTGCTTGTTATAGGCGATGTAGCGTAAGCGCATGTACAAGACAAAGTCGTAGTACATCTTGTACCGAACCCTACCGGCCCAGACATACGGGTATGCGTGTTCTGGCTCGAAGGGTTCACCGGCTTCCCGCAGCTGACGATCTATGTCGAGATGCACCGCTGCTGGGGCATGCCAGAACTCTTCCGGTTCGGGCAGGAATGGCCCGTTCCAGCGATCCAGAGGTCGGATCGGCTTTGAAACTGATTTGGTCGAAAATAATTGTGCAGAAGGGGCTGTTTGGGACAACCCATCGGCGAGGGGTGTGGTCGTTTCCTCCTGGACGTCCCGCGGGCGAAGCTGGCTACATGTGAGCAGATGTGCACACTGCGGAATGTAACCTGCCTTCTCCCGCGCGTGTCGCGAAGCAAGCCAGGCCACGCTTGTGGCAATGGCGAGAGTGATGGCGTAGATGCAATTCGTGATTGTTGAAGACATGGTCGTCGGAGCGAAGAACAGATCTGTCAAGTGATACCGCTTTGTAGACCTGGAAAGCGTCACGTGTGCTAGGTGAGATAACCCGCCCCAGACGAGGGATTGGGCAAACGCGCAACCGCAACTCGTCCAGGCGTGATGGGGATGGCGGCAACGCTTAAAGCAGGTATGGACTGCCTTCAGAGACGACGACCATACCATCACATCGACATCTCGAAATGCCCATGCAGCGTGCCACCAGCCCCAGTCGCCGCTACATACGCCCGCCCTTCGATGCGCCGCAGCCTCTTGAGGTTACTGCACAGGCGCGCTATGCTGTACTTGATGAACACCGGGACGTTGTTCGTGGTATGCGGGCGCGCTTGCAAAAGATCCATCGTGGAGACGCGTTTCTCACGCAGCAAGAACTCGACGATTTGGATGAACTTGACAACGATATGGGGAGTAGTCGGCTGGATCTGGCAGCGACGTACGCAAGAGACATGGCTGCGGTAAGTTTATCGCCGCCACAGGTCTAGCCGCTACTAAGAGCTCCATAGTCCAGCGCAATCGCTACGCGCGACTTGCTCGACACGCACCGAATCTCGGCGACCAGCCTGCAACGTCCGAACTATCGGGCGGTCGGCGGACCTGGTGGCTCTGCCCTACAGATTCACGACCTGTCCATTGACGCACGCCGTACCGCGGATGGTTTAGCGCATACGTGCTCTCGGCGTCAGCTTGCGCAGATGATTTTGGAAATACTCGGCGACCAGTGGCGTCGAGGCGGAGGACGGTCGCACGTAACGGGCCAAGATGCTTCTTCCCTATCACTGTACCTGAATGCAGCTACCCGCCGCTTCAATGCACCAGCAGTACGCCATAGGGATGATTTTGGTAGAGTGTTGTGCTGACCGAGCGCAGGGATCTTCGCTGGACGTGATATTTCAAACGCTTGACATGCGAACCTGGTGGGATATCTGTCGATTGTCGCCGTTGCCGTAGGTGAATGTTTCAAATACATACTTGTACCGACTGTTGAGATCTTCTTTGACTTTGACGAACCTGAATGCATGCATGTACGTTACGGTAGGAACTCAGCAGACCTACTCGCCTCTCTACGTGTCCGCTACCGCAGTAATGCCTCTTTCTTTGCGTCAAAGATGAAGCCCTCGGCGTCGTCCCGACACAAAGTGTACGTGCGGGCAAGGTTCACGCTAGCGTGAGGCTGATCACGCGGAGGTATGCGCCGAAATACTGATGGCGTATTGTCAACCGAACTGGGGGGAGGGTCGTTATGAACCTCCTCGTGCTTTCACAGCTGACATCCAACTGGTGAAGACAGGTCCGCCACCCTCATATCCGTACATCACTTCACCAGCCCCAACCCCCAATGGGCCACCGACAGTCTGCCCAAGCCCAATGTCAGCAAGTCGCTGAGGCGGCGGTGTTTTCCACAATTGCAAACCATGAAACCAGAATGCGCGCTTTCGGAGAACGCATGCGGGACATTTGCGGGAGGAGCGCGCCTAGCCAAGAACATGTCAATGAACTCAAGGCTGCAACTAACGACGTGGTCGCGGCCCGCGTGATCCAAGGTTGGCTTATTAGGACCAGTCAATGGGACAACTCGCTGTTGTAGTACATTCTTTGTGGCCGAGATGCTATATACAAGGCTTGTGCGGTTCATATTCCATTCCGTCACAGCGTGCCCGTTTCGCGGCCACTCTGACCCAATCTGAGACTGTCGACAGTCTAATAACCCTTCTTGAGGTCGACGAGGTTGTACACTTTCCTGCCCTCTGTCAGTCGCTCGTAATTGGCGAGCACGAGGTCAATCGTGAAGTCGCGCTCGCCCTCGGTGTCGCCGCTGACGTGAGGGGTGATGATTGTCCGAGGGTGCGAGAGGAGTGGGTGACCGGCAGGGAGGGGCTCGGGGTCGGTCACGTCGAGTGCGACACCGAAGAGACCACTGGGCTTCTCAAGAGCCTTGAGAATCTCCTCTGTCGTGGGTGTCAACTACATTGAATGGGTGTCGCTGAACGTACCCGACTTGATCAAGTCTCCGCGACCGACATTGACAAAGATGGCATTCTCGGGCAAGCGGCCTGCGAAGATCAGCCTGAACAAGGCGACGGAAAGAATTGACTGACCGAGCTTCTCGGCATCGAGGATCCACCGCGTGCCAGGAGTTGACGGAAGGCTGGCGACGAGAATGTTGGACTTGGACAAGAACTCTTTGAACGAGGCCTCGTCCGAGGTAGAGTAGATCTTCTCAGGGATGGAAGCTGTCGGAATTTCAACAAGCTGAACGAGTAGACAACGGCGATGACTCACCGTCCTTGTCACCGGTACCGGGGAGGATGAACTGGTATAGACGTTAGAGACCACTCACAACCGGTCCCATCAATACGTACACCATCGTCCTCGCGTCTTTGGCCGTTCGAGTTTGCCGCAATGATCTTGGCTCCAAACGCCTGCAGCAGCCGAGCGGTCTCCCGGCCAAGGTGGCCATAGCCCTGTGAGCATGTCAGCACGGCTTTGATGAGGGACCGTGCAGAACTCACCAGCAAACCGACAGTCTTGCCACGGATCGTCCGAATGAAGTACGGCTCGTGATCGCCACCGACAATGTCCTTGCGCGAGGGCCACCGCTTCTCTTGCTATAAAGCGTATCAGCATCAACCCACTTCACCGCTTAAAGGACCAACCTTTGTGATCGCAAGCTGAGCTGGCAGTTGGTGGTTGATGCTCGTGATCACATTCACAACATAGCTAGGGATGGAAAGCACATGGATGCCCGTAGCGTTCCCGATGCTGTACGGGACCCTGCCATCGAGCCTTTGCACGTCCGGATGCTTCCAGAGCTTATCAACACCCGCTCCCGTCAACTGCAAGTGCTTCAACTTTGGCAGCGAGTCAAGGGGGATCTCGTAGGGCACGCCCTCGTAGTTTGTAAACAAGAAATCAATCTCCTTGAGGACATCTTTGGGAAAGTCCTTGTTCGGGTAGTGGTGGACGGTCTTGAAGACCTCTTGAAGGCGCGCCTTTTGCGCGTCGGTGAGCGAACACGAGACGCCGATCGTCTCGATGATTTGCGGAACAGTGGACATTGTACGCTGGAAGGATCTGTGAAGAAGAAGAGCTGGCCGAGCTCGATACATGTACA
Source organism: Holtermannia corniformis (assembly GCA_001599935.1). Classification (NCBI taxonomy): domain Eukaryota; kingdom Fungi; phylum Basidiomycota; class Tremellomycetes; order Holtermanniales; genus Holtermannia; species Holtermannia corniformis. The sequence continues at coordinate 127,947 of BCIJ01000025.1, read as the reverse complement.
TCAGGCTGGCTTGCGTGCTCTATCGATCCGACGGGTTGAACGAGCGCAACCGCCGAGTCACGCTCGCTCGTCTGTCGCACAGGCCACGCGGCCGAGCGCATGTGGCGGATCGCAAGCGCCAGAGACGCTCGATGCGGTCAGCGTGGACGCACGGGCTCGAACGTGCTGAATGAGACGATCAGCTGCTCATGCGCGAGGACCCAATGGCTATATTCATAAAGGAAAAAGAGCGAAAGACGAAAGATCGACCCAGACTCCGATGACAAACAGGTGGTGGTACAAGAACGAGTGGGCAAACACGACAGCAGCCTACTTCTTGGCAGCCGTCTTCCTGGCCGCAGGCTTCTTTGCGACCGCCTTTGCAGCTTGCGCGGGCTTGGCAGACTTGGCCTTGCCTATTCGTGGTGTCAGCTGGGTAACGAAGCTATTGATACAACACTCGCCAGCTGCCGGCTTCTTGGTCGATGCTGTCTTCTTGGCCGCTGGCTTGGCCGCCGTCTTGGTAGCGGTCGTCTTCTTCGCAGGCACCTTCTTGGCAGGAGCAACAGCCTTCTTGGCAGGCGCCGCCTTGGCAGCAGTCTTAGCAGGGGCAGCCTAGTGTTGTCAGCGTTTGAACATTTCGAGCCTAATGGCTGTACCTTGGAAGCAGTCTTCTTCGCAGGAGCAGCAGTCTTCTTGGCCGGGGCAGCAGCTTTCTTAGCTGGGGCAGCCTTGGTCGCAGTCTTGGTTGCGGTCTTGGCCGCAGGCTTGCTAGCAGCCGCCTTGGCCGGCGCAGCCTTCTTTGCAGCAGTCGACTTGGCAGCAGTCTTTGGTGGCGAGTTCTCCTTGCCAGAAGCAGGCTTGACGTCGGCAGGCTGGACCTGTTAGCGCATCAGTACGCTCCTATTGCGCGGGTATAGCGACACTGACCTTGGCGGGACCCTTGACGCGGCCAGCGAAGCCCTTGGGCAGGACGAGCTCGCCCTTCTCCTCACCGCGGCGAATGGCAGCGTTCAAGTTGGACAGGTTGGACGCGGCCGACATGTCGAGCTTGTACTTCTCGGCAAGGAACCTGGAAATGTCGATAAGCACGGGTGTGAAGACGCGAATTAGATCACTGACTTCTTGACGGTTGGTCGCGAGACGCCGGCCCGGGCCTCCTCTGGATGAGCCTTGATCGCCTCCTGTTCCGGTCGTCAGCAGTGGCCAACTTATGAGCACTGATTGAGCTGCGAGTGATCAGACGGTACGGCATGCGCAAGCTAGAAAGTCACAAGACGCACGAATCATCGGATTGTCAGAAGCGGTCAGAATGCGACCATGACATTGCAGAGGGCCACATTCGTTGCGCACACTTCGAATGGCCAGATGCAACTGTGCAGCGCATGATGTCATTAACATATGCTTCGTCGATGCCAAATCGTGGTGTTGACAAAGGAATGCCGCGTGAGGACCGGCCTTTCGCAGATGCCGTCGCGCGGCGGTGTCGTGTGGCCCGCAAGCCTGTACCCGCCTCTGCTCGTCATCGAGGCTACGAGACTGCAGACAATCAACGCGGGAGAGTCTCATTTGTTGTGTCTTCAGATCTGATGTGCCAAGTCCCGTCGCGTCAACAATCGTGATAATCGTGATCGCGAGACTTGAATTCCTTCCGCGGCGCCGCAAGCTCGAGCAGACACAGTCGCTCACCTGGACCATGGCGAGGAAGGTCGGGTGCGCAGCAGGCTTCTTGGCAGCAGCCGCAGTCTTCTTGGTAGTGGTAGGAGCCATGTCGAATGATTGATCGGTGATTTAAAAGGTGGCGAGGGCTAGATGGAACGCGCACGTCAGCCTGGATCCGTTGCATGATTTGGACGCCCGCAAGAGCTGTGGAGGACGACAGGCGATTGAGAGACAAGACTGACCACGCAGGAGGATAGTTGTTGTCGAAACGTTGGTTGTCGAAAGAGGGAAGAGGGAGGGGAAGAGCGCGGGGGACTGAGTGTATAAGAGATCGGGGGGCGGGTCGCGCGAAAACAACAGTGTGGCGAATCCGTGATTCCACTTGATCGGTTCCCTGACGACGCTGTAAGGCAGCTACATGCATGTGGCTGGTACCAGCGGGTAGCTTAGACTCTCATCTACAGAGCGGTACTACTCGCGTGATCTAGAAGTATGTAAAATATTGACTCAACGGCGGATCAAAACGACCAGGTCGAAAAACAACACGACGTCACACGTGACTCCGTGACGCCCCTTCCGTCTGCTGCCCTTGTTCATCTTCAAGCCCGTAGCTTGGCTTTGACACCTCTCTGGGATTGCAGATCTGCGAGAGTATGTAGATCGCTCCGCTATGTATCATATCACAGCAGCTTGAGAGGATCAGAGGCGGTCGGCCCGCAAGATACCGAGTGCAGTCCAACGCCCTATCGGCCGATTCTTTCCTTTCTCGGTGTCTATAATGATTGCGTTGTATCTCGAGCTATCCTACACCTATGGCTTCCAGAGTACCCTTGCCCGATAGTTGAGAGTCCTACCTCTCAGGCTCATCGAGCCGCACCGGGCCTCGCGACTTGGTAGAACGGCATGTTGTCCTTGGAAGAATCGCAGCCATGTCGCCCGCCAGTTTCGCGGGCCTCGACCACCCAAACTACGGACTGCTTGCTATCGACTGAGCAGCTGTCTCGCGCCTTCGTCGCGTTACCATCACACTTATTCATCTATAATTGGTCGATCTGCGCGATATCACGTTGCCAGCTTGCGTCTGTGGTGAGCCGTCGCGTCTCGAGTTGCACTGGGTTATACGTCGAAACGGAGCTCGCCACCGGGTGGCGAATGGACGAACCAAACAAGGTCACGCGACCGGGTAAATGACGTGTTCAATAAGTCAGGTTGGCGAGGAAATCTTGGAATTGATAACGCGTGAGGGATGGTGCTGAGTATAACGAGGCAGAACGCGAGTCCAAGTTCGCAAACATGTCGGGTGAGGCGATTAGGGCTGTCAAGGACAAGGCGGTCAAGACGGGAAAGAAGGAAAAGAAGGACAGGTCGGGTAAAGGCAAAGGCAAGCAGGTCGAAGCAGCTCCAGCATCTGTGGCTCCCGCTCGAGCCGCCCTGTTCAGCAGTGCCGCCAAGGACAAGGACCTCGATGACTTGTTCGGCAAGAGTGTAAGCCGTGAGCACATCCTAGGACTCGCTGACCGTATTCGATAGGCCGTGTTCAGCATGGCAACCCCTGCCGCACCACCAGCCGCCAAGCCGAGGGCGCCTGCTGTACAGGCTTCAGTCAGGCCGACCAGCTCTGCAGACCCGGCTGTTGAATCGACGCTTAAGCGAAAGCGTGCTGCCGACGCCAAGGCCGAAAAGAAGTCGCGTAAGACTCCTGCCGCGCCATCACATTCCGACTCGGATTCCGACGACGATGATGCTGTAGAGCAAGCATATGCTTCAAAGGCCGCCGGCCCATCAAAGTCAGCTCCTGTCGCAGCCGAAGAGCACGATGAGGATGTGGACATGTCGAGCGAGGGTGAAAGCGATGTCGACGCGGCGTTGATGGTGCACGAGAGTTTATTAAAGGGCGGCAAGAAGACTCAACAGGTGGGCGCAGCTGTGGCCAGTGAGGGTGGCAAAAAGGCCAAGAAAGTCAAGTCGATATTGGAGAAGTGGGCGCCCGAGGGTGAGACGGCTGGAGACCGGGATCGACGAACATTGTTCGTCGGCAACCTGCCTGTGCAAGCTGCCAAGGACAAGGTGGGTTGATCTCATTGACGGTGCCGGATGCCATTGACGTACACCACAGCACATGCTCCGTCGTTTGCAGGCTCATCTCGTATCCTTTGCCCCGACCTCAAAGATCGAGTCTGTGCGTTTCCGCTCGGTTCCCTTTGCGCAACCGACCGCAGAGATGCCTGTGGACGAGACAAACCCGGAGACCAAGGAGAAGGAGGAGGCCCGGCGTGCTAGGCGGGAAAAAGAGCGTGTGGCTGCTTGGAAGGCTGCGCAGGAGGAAAAGGGAGTTGATAAGGGCAAGAACAAACGGGATGCCGAGGAGCAGGCTGCCGATGAGGCGACAAAGGTGTTCATGATGCCAAAAGAGAAGCGCAAGGTTGCGTTCATCAAGAAGGATGTGAGTGGTTCCATGCGATCAATCTTATGCTGACCACGCTAGTTCCACCCCGACATGACTTCTGTCAACGCTTACGTCGTCTTTGCTCACCCGCACCCGAACCGATCAAGCAATGTGGCACCAATCATGAACCCCTACGAAGCCGCAGCGCTAGTGGTCGAAAAGGCCAACGGCAGCGAGTTTGAGGACCGCACCCTGCGTGTCGACTCGGTTCGCTTGCCATCGGCTGTCGCGCTCTCGACGGCTACGACGGCATTGTCGAAGCGCGATGCCTGGCTGCCGTCACGGACAGACCCCAAGTCGAGCTGCTTTGTCGGTGGGCTCGACTACGCTACCAAGGAGGAGGACTTGCGTGCGTTCTTTGAGAGCCTTGTAGCTGGCGAGCGAGGTACCAAAGAAGACGGGGGTCGCTGGGTCACATCTGTACGAATCATTCGAGACAAAGAGACACAGATGGGCAAGGGGTTCGGCTACGTGTCCTTCACTGTAAGTCCACTATACGCACTGGTGCGCGTTGCTAAGCGTCCTGCAGGACCGCGAAAGTGTCGACGAAGTGCTCGCGCTCGACTCTGCCAAGCTCAAATTCGCCAAACGCCCTCTACGCGTGCAAGCATGCAAGTCGCTGCCGCCAAAGTCGCCTGTCGTGCACCAGATCCCCGTTAAAGCACCTCGGCCCAAGGCTGGACCTGTGCCAAAGGGCAATCCACTCCTGGGCGAGAAGCTCAAGGATCTGCCCAAGGACGAGCGCAAGGCAATCAAATCCGAGGATGCTGAGCGCCAAGCACGTCGTCTGGCCAAGAAGAAGGCCCGCGTCGAACTTGAGCACTCGCTCGCAAAGGGCGATACAAAGTCACGGACGCGGGGGGCCAAGGAGACGCAAAAGCACAAGCCCGAAAAGGCCAAGAAGAGTCGTGTGCGGAGCGAGCATGCTCAGAAGAAGATGAAGGGCACGAGGATCTAGCTGGCTCGGGCCTGTCTGCACACCTGCATGTATACACATCATCGTTGCCGGTTGCTTTTGTCACTCGAGGTGTTTGTGCTAGTCTGTTGCTAGGCACCGGATCTTGCCTCGTGACGGTCGGTGGATCGTTGACGGTGCTTCGCGGCCATGCGGTTGTGGGCAAGGTCATACGGCATCTCATCCACACGAACGACCACAGCTCGCCTGATTTTGAGACTGCTGTCAACCATGCCGAGCCGGGGAGACTCGACGGAGAAACTACGCCAACTTCGCGAGCTGATGCGAAGCCGGGGGATCGATGCGTAGTGCGTTGACAGCTCATTGGAGCTTTCCACTTGAAGCGAGCCACAACGGCTGACCCTGACAGTGTTGTTCCGTCAGAAGATGCTCGTTCGTCTAGCTGGCGGGAACTGGCGTCCGTGCGCTGACGTACATAGATGCTTCGGAGTACCTCGCCGTTCAACACAAACGCCGTGCTTGGCTCACCTCCTTCACGGGATCTGCTGGCTGTGCCGTCGTAACACAGGATGAGGCGCTCTGCTGGACCGATGGACGTTATTGGCTCCAGGCGTCGGATGAGCTGGACAAGTAGGGGTTTGGCCCCAAAGAGATCTACAAGCTGAAACTGTGAAGCAACTGGACCTTGATGAAGTCTGGTTTGCCAGAGATCCCTTCCTGGGGCATGTGGCTAAAGACGGTACGTGCTTGAGAAGGAATCAACCAGCGCTGAACTGCTTGCAGGACTTGCCGCCAGCTTCAAAGGTCGGAATCGACCCGCACATGCTGCCTTACAAGGACGCTCAGGGACTGCAAGGGTCTCTTGCGATGGTCAAGTCAGAGCTCGTGCCTGTCACGGACAACTTGGTAGATCAAATCTGGCCAGATCCACCTGCAAGAGACTTTGAGCCAGCCTTTGTGCTTGACGAGCGCTATGCAGGTTTGTCTGCTACCTATGTTGCCTACATGCGCTGAAGCTGTACGTAGGCGAGTCATTGATGAATAAAATTGGCAGCCTGCGTGAAGATTTGGCGGCGGCTGGCTCACCTGGTATCGTTGTCAGTACACTTGACGAGATCGCTTGGCTCTTCAACCTTCGAGGAAGTGATATCCCCTACAACCCAGTATGTACCCGGATGACTCCCGTCGACTCAGCTGAAGCCACGCAGGTTTTCTTTTCCTACGCAATCATCACAAAACGCGACTGCACGCTCTTTATCCACCCGTCTGTCATGACGCCGACAGTTCGCGAGTACCTCGCAGCCGGTGGCGTCGCTGCCGTCGATTACGACAAATGCATGACAGCTCTGGATAATTGGGGACGAAACCTCAAAATCTCGCCACCAGCTACATCGCTGCCGAAGGCGAAGCAGGGTGAATCCTCCAAGCCTAAGGTGGTGTTCACCGACAAAGTATTGATTGGTAGCAAGACGAGCTGGGCAGTGGCGCGCGCGGTCGGCGAAGTGAGTTTTTCTGCATCGACCTGGCAACCGGTACTGAGTCGCTTGCGAAGGACAATGTGGAGGTTCGTAGATCGCCTCTTGAAGATGCCAAAGCCAAGAAGAATGCGGTGAGCCTTCTGTCGGACTGGGCGGGTTGAAGCTCATTCTGGTGCTAGACCGAGATCGAAGGCTGTCGGCAATGTCATATCCGAGATGGCTCAGCTTTGGTACGTTGAATGACTTCTGGAGAGTTTCTCTTACGACCCGTCAGACTCGGTACTTTGCCTGGCTTGAAGAGAGGCTGCTTGCTGGAGCCCAGCTTACAGAGTACGCGGCTGCGGAGAAGCTTGAGGAGTATCGCAGGTTTGTCGTATCTGCCATCAAATGACATCGCTGACCCAAGGCCAACAGGCAAAATGAGCTCTTCAAGGGCCTGTCGTTTGATACCATCTCATCGACGGGCGCGAACGGCGGTGCGTGACCAAGTACCGTTCTGCGACAACACCGACACTTCCTGCAGCGATCATTCACTACTCACCTAGTCCAACCGACAGCGCTGTCATTGATCCGTCCAAGATGTACTTGTGCGACTCTGGTGGTCAGTCCCTTCTTTTCCAGTCTGCGCGTCGACTGACATACCTCAGCGCATTATCTCGATGGTATGTTACACCGTTGGCAACCGTTCGAGCTGCTTATTGCTTTCGAACAGGCACTACCGACACAACTCGAACACTGGTAGGTGACGCTATCCTCGCAACGCTGTCTTTTCACCCCTTCGCAGCATTTCGGAACACCCTCCGCCGAGGAGAAGCGGGCATTCACAAGAGTCGTGCGTTCTTGGACAAGCTGAGATTAGCTGCTGATGGATTGTAGCTGCAAGGACATATAGGTACCTGATCTGAGCCGTAGCTTGACGGTCGCTGATCCGATGGTTCAGCAATTGACACCGCGGTGTTCCCTGCGGGCACCACAGGTATGCGAGGAACATTGCATCCGATTAGAGACTGACACGTGGACAGGTTATCTGCTGTGAGCAGAATACGTAGAGGTCGACATCAACTGATCGTATCAGTGATGTCCTTGCGCGAAGAGCGCTCTGGCAGGATGGCCTTGACTATAGGTGCGCGTCGCATGAGCCCCAAGCGGAACAAACTGACCTCACTCAGACATGGCACCTCGCATGGTGTCGGCAGCTTTCTTCCCGTGCACGAGGGTCCGCAGGGCATCGGAACTCGTATCACGTACAACGATGTCGCACTCGTCGAAGGCATGGTGATGAGCAACGAGCCGGGCTACTACGCCGATGGCAAGTTTGGCATTCGGATCGAGAACATCGTCGTGGTCCGGCGAGCAGACACGCCCAACAACTTTGGTGGCAAAGGCTATCTTGAGTTCGAGCGGGTGACCATGGTGAGTCATCTCCCATATCATTAGGGAAGAGTACTGATGGCAACTCGAAAGTGTCCGATCCAGACGTCACTGGTAGACCTGGACTTGCTGGCGCCGAGTGAGAGATCATGGCTGAACGCGTACAATGCCGAGGTGTTGGAGAAGACGAAGCCTATCCTGGAGAGCTTTGGGGATGAACGGGCGCTGAAGTGGCTCGAGCGGGAGTGTCAGGCGGTGTAATAGCAGCTCGATCGACAATCATGACCGTACAAATGGGTAAATGCACTCAATACGGCGCATGCAAGCTTGAGAGATGACGCTGGATTTGACCCACACCTTGGTCTATGACGCGTCGCTCTGTTCATCGCGCAGATACCAAGCTCAAATGCAGCTCGGTACTGACCGCGTGGCGTCGTGCATCTTGCCTGGTCAGACCGCATGGGTCTATGCGATCCGTTGCTTGTGGTGAATCCCGTTTCCGTGCGCCCAGACTTCTGACTCAGGCAGCACAGGCATCCGCTGTACGCGCGAGTCAGCCCCTTTGTCCGAAGCACTCCAATATGTACCTGAGTCAACCCGACCATTTGAGTAGGTATACAAGTCGTGCTTCAGTCTGGTGAATCTTCCACTAGCGGATGATCCAATACAGCTTCGTGTTCTCTACCACGCAAGGCGCCCACTGTCTTACTCAGCTGCTACCCAGCGATGTGAAAGACCTCGTCCGCATTCTGAACGACCCTCGAGTGTATCCGTTTCTCTCCACACCACCCTTCCCGTATACGGAAGAGCACGCGCGGTGGTTCATTGATCATACGAAGAAGGAAAGCGCCAAACCTGCCGGCGAAGGCGGCTCCCCTTGCATAGGTAAGCCACTTGATACATGAGTCCGTGAAGAATTGACTGATCTGCCAGCAATCCGCACCTGTCTCGATGTGGAGACCCACGCAGAACCGCGATTGCTCGGTATCGTCAGCATCAGTCGATACAACTTTGAAGGATTTCCCGACGGCGAGCGCACGGAGCGTCTGCGTATCAACGAGACGTGCAGGGGTGAAGACGTAATCTGGGCGCTGGGATGCTATCTGGACCCGGAGTGCTGCGGTCATGGTATCATGACAGTACGTCTTGGCGATATCAGCTTGGCAAGCCTCACAAACGACAGGCGGCGATCAAAGCGCTCATTGACCAATGGTATGTCCCGACGATCAAGCCACGTCCAGGACAGCTGGTCTCCACTTGCTATCGCCTAAACTTTGCCAGCAGGTGTGTACACTGTCCTGTACTCGGCGTCGACACTCATCGTGCTTAGACGACTCCACCAACGATGCGGCTTTACTCAGGTCGCGTTGGCACCTGAACGCTTTTCGGCCAGTGCAGCCAAAGGCGGGCAGAAGCTAGAATCCATCTGCTTTGTGTGGCAGGGTGCTGGCGTCACTGGTCGTGAGCAGAGTATCTTCAGCTCGTTCTCCCCAGTGCCTCCATAGAACGACATGTGACTCCATTGGCCTAGCCTCTGCGTTGCGCTGTCGGACGCCGCGTAGATTCCTCGATAAGCTTGGCTGCAAAGAGCAGGATATGACATTGCTGCACATCCATCTTCAGCTGGCGAGTCCCGGTGCCACACTGGGAAATCCGCCACGTCGAGCTCTTGCTATCGCGTGAGCTGGTGGCGTCGTCGACGACGGGCGGCTTCCCGAGCTGCGAGCGGCTCGACAGCGCCAGACAGTCGCCAGCCTAGTCAGCAACGTCTTGTATCTTGTATCTCGACTTGTTACGCTTCCACATCGCCATCACTCGCGGATCACCCCATCGCAACCCCGCGTCACGTTACTCGACCGACGTTGACTGGGGAGAGAAGCCCCCTGCGTCGCCTAGCTTCGTGATCGTCAGGCTCAGCTGGCACTGGTCTGGTGCGTATCCAAAGCCGAAACGTAATCTGATGCGCCGAATGCTGACTGTCGCCATCGCTTAGCTCACCGCACTCCCATCACACCCCCTTTGTGCTTGAGCATCAGCCGAATCGAGCTCGAGCTACCAAGGAACTCTGCGCCACCGTTCTACATCTCATACAATCAAGACGGCACGGATACCTCTAGCTGTGCTGAACGGCTGCATCCCCACTCACCGTCAGGATGTCGGTCCCACTGCCATCAGCTCAACAGGCAACTTCCCAACCCATCCCGCGTCGGAGTGAGCTACCCCCGATCACTGGCACATCGTACCGCGCGGCGGGTACCCCCTCTTCGCTGAGCCGTGGCAACACAGACAATTGGCGGTCGTCCGGACCTTCACCGACCCGGAATAGCGGTAGTAGACCAGAGCGCACCGTTGGAGGCTTCTCTGCCAAAACCAGTGGCGATCCTTCCCCGAGCTTTGGCTCATCTCCCGCCAAGAGAGAGGGAGGGGTCGGACCAGGTCGTCCGAAGAATGGCGGTGAGGCCAAGGCTCAGACTCAGAACGGCGAAGAGAAGGAGAAGAAGAGTGAGAATATCTGAACAGCTCGCGGTCACGGCTGATCATTTTCAGCTGCCTCCTTGTCGCACGTTCCGTGCCGCTTCTTCAAGGCCGGTGCATGTACTGCCGGAGCCAGCTGCCAGTTTTCACACGCTGCTGCCGAACGTAAGTGACGATGACGCGATAATGTGAATGTGCTCAACTGGCATAGCCGGTCGCCAAAAGGAGGTCTGCCAGTGGTTCATCAAGGGCAATTGCAAGTTTGGTCACAAATGTCCGCTCCGCCTGTTTCCACAGTCATGTCGCTGACTAGACCAAGGTGCTCTGGCTCACATCCTGCCTGGTCAGCCGTTATCCTTTGATCGCAAAAACAAAAAGGCCGCTCAGCAGGCCAATGCCACCTCATCCGGGGGTGTCCCGATCGCGGGTGCGGGCACTTCGGGTCCTGGTCGAAGGCCAGCTCCCGCTGGGTCCTACGAGCCTCCCTCGGCGTTTCCATCCTCTCTCAGCGGCAACAGTCTGCTCAGTCAGGGACAGCCTGCGTATGGCAAGGGCACGGTCTCAGCTTCAGCATCGGCGTCTGCGATCCCGATGCCTACAGCACGGCGTGAGCCGTACGGGCCACCGTCCGAAGACGCGACCGGCTCCCCATCGCCTGGTTTCGGACGATCCTTCGACCGATCACTGCTCAGCAGCGGTTCTCTTGCTGGTCACGCATCGTCACCTAGCCGCCCGTCGCCCCTCACTGGTCTGCGGTCGTCCGTCTCTGCCGAGTATGACCTCTATCGCGCACGTCCACTCTCCGTTCCCGGCCCACTCGCGCCAAAGTCTCTTCGATCGGGTTCATTCACGGCAGATCAACTTGCGTCTTCCCCCTCTCGCGCGCTGCAGCCGCCCTCTTCGGCTGGACCGCAGGCAAACGCATTCTCGTCAAGTCCGTTTACTGCCGGTGGCAAGACGGGTGTGTTCTATTCCCAGTCATACTCGCAAGACAAGTTCCATGGCGCGTCTTCGCCAAGCGCACCTCGCCCCATTTCCGCATCATTCGCCAACGAGTCGTCATTTTCAAAGAGCATCTGGGCGCGAAAACCCACGTCGCTTGTCGAGGCGGGTGAAGATTTGAGTCCCGGTCGGCATGGCCTCGCTCAACGCCGACCCGAAGATACCCGTCGCACCTCGGAGGTCTTTGCCGTTGACGAAGAGGATTCAGACGAGGAGTTCACAGTCGGCCGTTACCAGGATGATCGTCAAGCACACGGCGAAGACCTGCTGCCATCGAGCCTGAGCGAGTTGTTGACGCCGCGGGAGAATGCACGCAGGTTGTATCGGCGTGACAGCCAGAATGGCGCGCCGGGATTGCAGCCGCCTCACACTGCTGTCGGCGCCATCGGTATCTCGGGCTCAGGCTTTGCCATGCCTAGAAATCAAGCGTACGGTCGCAGTCTCGACGCAGAGTCAGTGTTTGCTCGCCAAGCCCAGTCGGCGTCGGCTGCAGTCGGTGTTGGTGGCGGCGGTTTCCTCAAGAACCTCTGGAGCGAGGAAGGGACCGACCAGCGCAAGAAGCGGATTGATGGCGACATGCCGGCGACGGCTGATCCTCAAGGCAGCTTCCAACTCGGCCCATCGCACGCCTCGGTCGCTTTCCTGCCCAACTTTGGCGGGCGCAACTCGACCTCGTTGCTCACGCAGCAGCAACCATCCCCACCGGTTGTCACGACGACCCACTTCTCGCCAGTCACTTCGCCTCTGTCGCCTGTAGGTGCGCAAGAGGCCTTTGCAGCGGCCTCTGGATACCCACAAGCCGTACAGCCTCTACCCTCGCCGGGCACTCGGGCTCTGCAGTCGCACGCGCCAGGCCAGTCTCTGCCCCAGGGGCTCGCGGCGGGTCTCTCGCGCCTTCACTTGCAGCCTGCAAGGGGTGCCAGTGCGCTCGGGCGGTCTATCGACCGCGACGATGCTTCCACTGGGTCTGCCACGCCTCCACCGATCACGAGCGTTCCGCTCCCCTCGGGCCACAGAGTCAGGGACGACGCCGAGGACGAGGAGTTGTTTGCGATGGACGGGTAGGAGAGGGTATCTTCGGGATCCCAACGTCAAAAGCCAAAGCAGAGGAGCACACGGAGATTGAGATGTACTAGTAGCAAAAGCAGACGACAGATGACATTATGTAATTGCAACTGGCTGCCCGCACGCGATGGCGCACGTCCACTCGAGTGATGTCGGGTCTGCCTTGATACCACTTGTACACAGGCAGCATGGCGTTCACTACGGGTATGTCGGGCTTTGATCTGTATAGATGGCTGATAACCTGTTGACAGGCCCTATGTGGCCATGCAACCCTGCGACCGCTCGGTCCGAAGGCACCAAGCTGTCAGTGGACCCCAAAGGCGAGAAGCTCGTATACACCAATGGGCGTGCAGTCATCGTAAGTCGCGCAGTATTGATGTACGGAGCGCTGATAAGCGATGGTGGTGTTATAGATTCGTGACCTCGATGTACGTGCTGCGCAGGTCAGAGCTGTGAGGGGGCCGTGCTGAAGCTGTATGCAGAACCCAACATCTGCTGTCGCATACACTCGTGAGTGGGCATGGTGGATTATAGAGGAACTGCGAGCTGATGCAACTCAGAACACACCCAAGCTACTACAGTTGCTCGCATCTCACCCTCGGGCTATTACTGTGCCAGTGCTGATGTCGCTGGTAACGGTGCGTCTTCGAAGACGCCACGCGAGCACGGATTGAGACCGCGGTAGTCCGCGTATGGGACGTAGCTGGCACAGAGCAAATCTTGAAGCTCGCGACCCGGCCGCTGGCGGGCAAGGTTGTCGACCTCGCTTGGGATGGCGAGAGCAAGCGTATCGTTGCCGTTGGCGAGGGCCGTGACAAGTGAGCTTTGTGCAGGTGATGACAACATGTCAGGAGCTGACATGACTAGGTTCGGCGCCGCTTTCATGTTCGACTCTGGTAGTAGCGTGGGCGAAATCACTGGCCATGCCAAGGTGAGTAGGTCATGACCCTCACGTATCCGACTAAAGTCACGAAGACGATCAACGCTGTTGCCATTCGGCAACAGCGGCCTTTCCGTGCGGTCACAGGCTCGGACGACAACTCGATCGTCTTGTCGAACGGTGTGCCGTTCAAGTACTCCAAGGTACGAATGATACCAAATGGGAGGTTGTGCTTCTAATGACTGTTAGCCGTTGAGCAACCACACCCGCTTTGTCCGCGACGTGGCGTATGCGCCAAATGGCGATTTGTTCGCGTCTGTCGGCTCAGACGGCAAGCTCTTCTTCTACGAGGGTCGGGAGGCCGAGCTCAAAGGCGAGATCGACGCTCACAAAGGCAGCGCGGTGAGGCGAGCTCGTGAGCTGTATGGGAGTTTCTTACTTGATACAGATGGCTGTGTCGTGGAGCCCAGACTCGCTCAAGGTCACGACGGCCGGTGTTGACGGCGTCGTTGCACTGTGTGAGTGAGCGGTAACTTGTTACTGCGCGAAGCTGACATGTCGTTAGGGGACGCCACGAGTCATCAAGAATCACAGCGATTCACGGTCGGCACCGACCTAGAGTCGCAGCAGAACGGTGTCGTCTGGGCCAACCCCAATACGATTGCCTCTGTCAGTTTGTCGGGCACTATCAATGTCTTTGATATCCGCGAAAACTCCAAGTGGCGCAAGCTGTATGGCCCTACCAAAGCCGTAACGGCGGCAGCGTACGATGCCAAGTCGCAGACGTTTTATGCGGGCTCGTTTGATGGCTCGCTCAAGGGCTTCAAGGCGAGCGGCGAGGCATTCGACTTGCCTGGCGGGCACACGGGCCGCGTGTCGGGCGTGGCGGTGGGTGCTGAAGGCAAGGTGTACACTGCCGGCTGGGACGACAAGGTGGCGTCAATTGCTGGTGACAAGTATACGCGCGTCTGTCTGCTCATCTACCAGCGCCAGCTGACCCAGATCCAGCGACGCTATGATCCCTAGCCAATCGCAGCCACTGGGTGTGGCGTCGACCTCGACGGCCGTCTACGTCGCGACTTCCGCTGGGCTTGAGATCCACCCCGGTGGCAAGCAAGGTACCGTCTCTAAGACTGGCTCGACTTCTGCCGTTGCCGCTCTAGAGGGTACTGGTGGTGATCTCGTGGCTTATAGCGGTGGGCCCGACGTGAGTCTATAACTGATCGGTGTGCCTTCAGAGCTGATACCACTAGCAGAATAAAAAGGTGTTCCTCGGCCAGGTGGCGGCAGGAGACGTCAAGGTCGATGCGGACTTTGATGACAACCGCGGTGAGATTCTTGCGCTCGCGTTCTCGCCGGATGGTGCTTGGCTTGCGGCAGGCGATGTAAGTGACAGTCGTGCCCAGCCAACTATATTGACGACTCGCAGGCCACGGGTCGTATTGTTCTGATCGATGTCAAGAAGAAGGAGGTCTGTGACCGGCTCTCATTGTCAACCAAACCACTGAAGTGACCTCGACAGACTGCCGTCTCATCACGCTGGACTTTCCACTCGGGCCGAGTCGCGTCACTCTCCTTCAGCCCCAACTCGAAACGCCTCGTTTCTGGCGGCCTAGACGAGTCGATCTATGTCTGGTCGACGGAGAAGATCACCAAGAACGTTGTGATCAAGGTGAGTGGTGTGCGCCTGGCATCACACATAGCTGATTCGACAGAACGCTCATCCTGGGGGTGTGACCGGTGTTGCTTGGTCTGATGGCAACGCTGGCATCTTGAGTACTGGTGCAGATGGCTGTGTGCGCAACTGGACTGTGCCAGAGTAGATGGGTAGACTGTCGCACATGCATACCGGCGGCCATGTGCCACGTTCGGTCAAATCGAATTCCCGGCCGCTAACCCCCTGCGGTTGCTGCTTGCTGTCGTTCAACCTGCTTTGATCTCAACCTCTCAACCTCTCAGCATCACTCAAAATGGCGGTGAGTAGCTTGGCTGCGTCCACGAGGATGTACTGACAATGCCATCAGCTCAACCCGTGCGTTTCCTCCCTGGTTGCTTGCCATCGGACTGACCCCAGCAGCGGAGATGAAAAGATTGTGTTCGAGTCCTCAGAGGCTGTGACTATCGTGCGTATCGCTCCATGATCTGATTCGGCAGCCGTCGGCTCTCCGGTTGCTGGTTGGACCATGGACAGTGTTTGCATCAGAGGGAGTGGAAGTGCTCACTGTAACGGGGCACTTGCTGCTTCCTCTGATAATAGGCGCCGACTTGTGAGTTGCTCTCGGGGAAGATCCATGGTGGCTGACCGAACGTTTCTCTTTTCTTCTGCTTGCCGTTGGTATCTATATTTATTGTTATGATCCAAAGTCGAAGCACTCAACTTGAAGGAAGATCTCATCCGCGGCATTTATGCCTACAGTGCGTACGACAGTCGGTTCCGGATCGTCACTCACCTCATCGCAGACTTTGAAAAGCCATCTGCTATCCAGCAGCGTGCCATCACCCCCATCATGCACGGTCGCGACGTGATCGCGCAGGCTCAGTCGGGTACTGGTAAAACCGCGACGTTCTCCATCTCGATCCTCCAGTCGATCGACTCTCAGATCCGCGAGACGCAGGCGCTCGTCTTGTCGCCGACTCGTGAACTGGCAGTCCAGATCCAGAGCGTCGTCTTGGCGCTTGGCGACTACATGAACGTCCAGTGCCACGCTTGCATTGGCGGCACGTCGGTTGGTGAGGACATTCGCAAGCTCGAGGCGGGCCAGCAGGTTGTTAGCGGCACCCCAGGCCGTGTGTTTGACATGATCCGCCGAAGGAACTTGCGCACCAAGGACATCAAGGTGGGCAAGGTGCTAGCGCCTCGTGCAGTGGCTGATTTGTGCAGATGCTCGTGCTCGACGAGGCCGACGAGCTACTCAACAAGGGTTTCAAGGACCAGATTTACGACATTTACCGCTACCTGCCACCAGCGACTCAGGTCGTCGTCCTCTCGGCTACCCTCCCACACGACGTACTCGAGATGACGACAAAGTTCATGACCGACCCGATCCGCATCCTCGTCAAGCGTGATGAACTGACGCTCGAGGGCATCAAGCAGTTCTTTGTCGCTGTCGAGAAGGAGGACTGGAAGTTTGACACCCTCTGCGATCTCTACGATACGTACGTTGGCGTTTTCGTTTAGAGATGATCATGCTCGGAGACGTCACTGACGACGCCGATACTAGCCTCACCATCACCCAGGCCGTCATCTTTTGCAACACGCGTCGCAAGGTCGACTGGTTGACGGAGAAGATGCGCGAGGCAAACTTCACCGTCAGCAGCATGCACGGCGAGATGGTGCAAAAGGAGCGCGATGCCATCATGGCCGAGTTCCGCGGCGGTTCGAGGTAGGTCTCAGTCGAGAGGAACCGCGCGGGGCTGACTCGCTACAGCCGTGTGCTGATCACGACCGATGTCTGGGCTCGCGGTATCGACGTGCAGCAGGTTTCGCTCGTCATCAACTACGACTTGCCATCGTGCGTCGCGTGTAGCGTTTCGTTGCAGATGCTGATGTGGCTCGCTAGCAACCGTGAAAACTACATCCACCGTATCGGTCGATCAGGTCGATTCGGCCGCAAGGGTGTTGCTATCAACGTGAGTCACACCTTTCAGTCAGCGGAATCCATGCTGACAGCTGCCAGTTTGTCACCATTGAGGACGTCAGGGTTCGTGGCACAGCCCTAGTTGTCTGCACGACCGCCACTAATCACCCATACAGATCCTGCGTGACATTGAACAGTACTACAGTACCCAGATCGACGAGATGCCGATGAACATGGGTGACATTGTCTAGGACGTAGTCGGTATCAAGGAATGTAATCTGTTTGCCACCGGATCGCGCCCCTATACGCGTCCGCTGTGTGTTCTGTAGCCCCTGAGTGACAAGTTGAGTCCCGCTCGGAGTAGTAGTTGTCGAATGCAACTCCACTGCTATACGTGTATGCCCAACGCTGTCACAAGATGGACATAGCGACCTCGCTGAGCGCGCCGGCAGAAGACAAGCACGTCACGACTATCATCGATCTACCACAGGATTGTCTGCACAAAATTTGTCGTCTGCTTGAGGGCGAGCCCAAAGATCAATCGGACGATGGAGTGGTGACCGTGCTCGCGCTGAGCCAGACATGCTCGGCCTTGCGGCAGGCGGTAACTGAAGATGTGTGGCGCTCTGTATGCTTTCGGCGACGGCTTGGACGCTGTAAGTGCAATCAATTTTTGCGTCAAAGGTGATTTGACACCGGTAGATGGAAATACATGGAAAGGCACCGTGCTCGCACATCTCCGGCACTCCAAGCTGGAATGTCTGTGGACTTGGCTGGGAGGTATCTCACGTCAGGGCCGGTGCTGATATGTGACCTTACTGACCCAGTCCGATGCAGTTTCCAGCGAAGAGAAAACCAACTGCACGCACGCCGTGTCTGCGGCAGATGTGAAATCTCGTAAGCTGGTACTTCGACCACATTCAGCGTGGCGTCAAGCATGGTTCGAGTGGGACGATCCAATGGGAGCAATGATGTTCGACTATTCATTGCTTGAGCAATGCGCGCCCGACGGCGACGCAAGCGACACCCCAGTGTGCATGCACTATTTCGCAACCGAGCCACCGTGTCAAGAATTAGTAATCCGCTTCGACGAATACATACCGGAGCTCCCTGGCCTGGATCATCTTGTTGTGGTGCGCCAACAATCCTAAGCCCACTGGCACCATACTTAACTATTTCAGGCCAACGACGACGGTGTGACTATTGCAGACGTTCTACTTGGCATCGATGATTGGTTGGTCGCTCACTGGCATGAACCCTTCGGCACTGACTCGCTTAGGATGGGCGAGCCGCTCACGGAGTCTCAACGCACGCATCTGTACGCGTACTACAACAAAACAAAAGTCGAAGCTGGTGGCACCCCTGAAGGAGCAAGGCGCGATAACTTCATGGCCAGCCACGAAGCGCGTCTCAACTTGGCAACACTGCCCTTCGCAGGCTGGGGACCGATCAAACCCGGCACTGTGGATCTGACGTCGATGTGGGCATTCCACAAGCGCGGCGAGTGAGTTTCTGCGAGATGACCCTGATCAATGACACTGATATTACCAGCGCGTGGCTGCCAGAATGGCATGTACATGACATTACCATCCGTTGTATCGTCTTTCGTCCATTTTTCCGCGTGTGGGATCCAGCCATCGACGAGCCCGACACCGGTGGTGACGTCGAGACTGAGGACGAGACCCATCACTAGAGCAAAAGGCCATTTTGTCAAAGGATCAAATACGTATGCTCTGCCATTGTGCTCACGAGTATCATTGTCTACGGCCCGTAGTCGGTATCAGGAAATGTAATAGCGGGCGCAGACCGCTTTTACATGGGGGCTCTGTAATGCACTAGACCACGTGTCAACATAATTTAAGTGGCTTAAATTCGCAGGCCTATGACCAGTTTCAGGGGGAGCCTATGCTTCTCCCTTACGGTTAGACACTTGCCTATGCCGCGCCCGCGCGATACGGCGGCGACGTACAACTAGTCTATTCGCCACTCAGACAGCGCCACTGTCGATCCCCCTATGCGCGTCCGCTGTCTGTTCTTGGACGTGACATGCTGTGCGTCACATGTCAACATTGATCATACTTCTGTTTTAACATGTCCAACGACGTGCAAAACGCTGCCACCCTACGGGGAGAGAAAAGCAAGCGGGTCACGGCTATCATCGATCTACCGCAGGAATGCCTGCTTAGGATTTGCGACCTGCTCGACGGCAAGCCCGACAAATCGGACGGAGGAGTATCAATTCTCGCCTTCAGACTGAATGGATTGGACGAGGGGCTCGAGTCATTGCTTGCGTTCAGTCAGGTATGCTTGGCCTTGCGCCGGGCAGTAGACGAAGAGTTTTGGCGCTCCGTCTGCTTTCGCCGGCGGCTTGGTCGCTGTAAGTAGTCAATCATTGTGGTCGAGGTCATTGACAAAGCCAGATGAGGATAGTTGGAAGAACACCGTGCTGGCTTACCTGCGGCATCCCAAGCTAGGTTGCGAGTCCAGCAACCTTGCATTTTACGAACGTCAGTTGCGCCTGTTCTTGGATCCGACTGCTCTAAACCCACCGCAGGTTGGAACGAGGATGAAGCGCGGTTCACACACCCAGTGGCTGCTAGCAATATGCTTTCCCATCGGCTCGTCCTCCGACCAAGCGCTTTATGGAACCAAGCGTGCTTCGAGTGGGACAGCCCGGCCGAAGCATGCACATTCGGCCTTGAATCACGTCCATGTCCAAGTGGCAGCGACTCGAGCGATACTCTACTGTGTTTGCACCACTTTGCAACCGAGCCGCCCTGTCAGGGCTTGGTGATCCGCTTTGACGAGTACATCCCGGAACTTCCAGGGTTGGATCATCTCCTCGTGGTGAGCTATGGATCTTCGATCTGACCGCACCAGGCTGATATGCCACCAGGCCAACAGCGACGGCGTGACTGTTGCAGATGTCCTTCAAGGCATTGACGAATGGTATGTCATCAGTCCGCGAATGATGTTTGGCCTCTGATTGCATCTCAGGATGCGCGTGCCTCTGACAGCGTCTCAGCGCACCCACTTGTACGCGTACTACACCAAATCAACTCTCGAAGCCGAAGTGATCGACCTCCTCGTCGAAGCCAGCGAACCTCCCGGAGAAACCCCAACAGAGTCCAGCGCCATGCGAAGGGCGAAGCGGGACAACTTCATGGCCTCGCATGTGACACGGTCCGACTTGGCGACACTGCCCTTTGCAGGGTGGGGACCTATCAAGCCCGGCACTGTCAACATGTCTGTCAAGTGGGCAACACATCAGCACGGCGAGTAAGTGTCGAGCGAAAAGGTCCTTGTTAGTACTGACTACTGGAACAGCGAGTGGATGCCAGCATCAGAGGCGCCCTACGCAGACATTGAAGAGCTCCAGCGGCGTGCGCCGTACCGCGCGTGGGACCGAGCAATCGACGAGCCCGACACCGTTGGCGATGGTGGGTCCGAGACCGAGGCACTGTGATTGAGCAAGGAGTGTCGTCAAAGCATCAGATACATATGCTCGGATCTACCGTCACCTCAGTGACGCTCTTGCCAGAGCTGCCGCATCCTAGCAAGCCGCACATTCTCGCGCCATCCGTGCCAGCCCTCGGTGTTCCCATCGGCAAACTTGCGCTCCAACGCCGCCCAGACCTCCTTCAAGACCCTTCCATCAGTGCCGGATGTCCTCGCAAAGGCCACTAGGAGGTAATACACCGCCCGTGATGTCGGTGCCCGTCGATCCGCCACGTTGGTCGGCGGTTGCAAACCGAGAAAGGCCGTGAAGAGCGAGCTGAGCGCGTCGAACGTCCAGTCGTTGCGCTCACGCTCGACCGATGTTTGAGGCTTGTCCCACCCGGTGGATCCTCGTTCCCAGATCTCGACGAGGCGAGCGCCGCGTGACTTGACTTTGCGCCTGTGGTCTGATTGCGCCGAGTCTGGTTTGACGAGCAGGACTGGATCAGGGAATATCCAGTCAGGCAGTAGACGGCTCGGTTCAGGAGCAGCATGCTCTGCGACGTTTCCGAAACGCGCAAAACCGTGAAAGAGGCTGTTGTAGTCGGCCACGGTTGGGTTCGAGTCGGCCTCGATCATATGCTGAAAGACGGCAAGAGCAGGGATAAAGTTGCCGTGGTACGCCAGGGCATGAATGAGGAGACGGTACGTGTTGGCAGAAGGCAAGGTGCCGTCTGGAACGAGGAGGGTGTGTGGCGGCGATGTTGAAAAGAACGCAAGGTCACTACTCGACGAAAAGAGCGGCACCGCTTCTGGATTGTGGAGTTTGGCGCGTAGACTGTTGTATGCTGGTCCAACGACGTCCCATCGGCCCAACTTGGCAAATGCCCACATTGCCGCGTTGATCAAGACGATGCAGTCGGCACGATCGCCACGTATAGCCGTGAGAGCGTGCTCCAGCGCCGCTGAGATCCTCTCGGGGCGCTTCATGCGGTCCAATAGGGTTATATGCGCAAGATGCGTATACGAATCTCGTGCACAGCCCGCAGCGTCGTATAGCGCGTCAAATCGCGAAAAGTCCTTTTGCGATGGGATCAGGGCGGCAAGGTAGAGCAAGTGATTGAGCCCAGCGAGAAAAGCTGGCTGCTTGGCATAGGCTGCAAGATTAGGCCCGGGGAACGCCTGGCTGAACGCACGCTCTGCATCTCGCAGATCGCGCAAGTGCACGCGCCGAGTCTGCCGACCGGCATTGACAATCTTGGTGACCTTTGCCGCGGCCGTCACGTTCTCCGGTCCGACCAGATGTTCGAGCTCGTCGAGCACAGCTTCTGTCCGACGTTTGCGATGTGCTGTTGGCATCGAGTGGGTTTTCGCCGTGGCCTGAGCGACATGGTATAGCTCGGACGGGGTGAAAGTAGTCGATGAGGTTGCGAGGAAGAGGGACGCGTACGCCGCATGTGCCTTTTGAGCGTCGGGGTCGTGCAGTTGCGAGAGGAACTTTGCGCGTGAGGTCGGCGAGATGGAAGGACGGGCGAGTGATGTGGGTGTTTGCGGTGGACTGATTGGTCCTGCAGCTGTTTCGCCTGGTATGTCTTCCAGCAGGGATATAGCGTCGAATGATGAAGTCGTAGTCGTGCGTGTTTGATAAATATGTCGACCCTTGGAGCGGTAATTGACCTGTCGGTGTGCTGCAGGAGCAACGCGCAGAGCCTCTAGCGAGCCGAGGTGCTCGGACGGGCTTGCGCTCGGCGACTCTTGCGGGGGAGATTTGTCATCTGCACATGGCTGAATTGCAGTGGCCAGCCCGCTGCCATGGCGAGACGGACAAAAGCTGCCTGAACGAGCCGAGTGCGGTTTGGGCAGCAGATGGAATCTCTGAGCTCGAGCGACGTGGACGATCGCGCGAAAGAGCTCGAGATGGGCGGCCGGGCTCATGTAGGGACCTGCGGCGCAAGTCAGCTCGATACCGAGTGCCGCTCACCCATACCCACCTCCATCGAGCCGTGCTGCGTTGACGATCAGAGCGAGAGTTGCACATCTCGACTTTGGATCCGCCACGTCATGAGGAAACCGGACGATCGAGGATTGATACGCGTCGATGCTGGGTGGCCAACTCGCCGGGTTGCCTAGCAACAGTTTACCAACAGAGCATGCGCGTGCGTCGTCAAGCCGTAGAGGCGACGAGCGTGACCGGTCTCTTCCCAACAGTAACCTCGGCGCAGGCGAGCGCGGCCACATCGCTGTTCCCAACGCCGTCTCAGTCATCCACGTATGCCCACTTGGTTAGGACCGAGCTGACTCTGCAGTGGCAATGATCGCGGCAAACAGTCTACTCTCTACCTGTTCACCTTTCTCATCACCCTGGTCGTCTTGGCCGCCATCTCGGGCGCGCTGATCTTTCGGTCGGTTGTCATTCGCCGCCGATTCCAGCGCCGCGTAGCCGAGGCCATCGCCCGCGGTGAACGCCCGCCGGAACGTCCAGGAGTGCTGGGACAGCAACGCAGCAAGCCAAAAGTCAAGCTTGGCCCAAAGCCCGAGCTGTGGGAGTCGGAGTTGCTTCTTTCTGAGAAGGATGTGTTTGCTCAGCTGGCGGTGGGTCGTATGGGTTGTGGCAAGTGGCTTACGCGTATAGCCTCTAGCACTGTATCACAAGCCGCTAGAGGGGGATTCGATAGCGCTCCAGCCTGTTGCGCCAGAACAAACACCGTCTCGCGCTCGCCGCGTTGCCAACTTTTTCACCGACGCCGACTCTGACCTGCCTGTCGGACCTTCGCGCCGTCCCGTCCTCCCACCACGAACAAGTACCGCAGCTTCTATACCGCGCGTTGCAAAACCACAATTGAGAATACCGCCCGTCGGCACCTCTGTCACCGTCGGGGTCATGATTGCACTGCCTTGTCAGAGCGATAGCTGGGCACAGAGGGAAGACGGTGACGAGTATGACATCCCTCAAGTCGTCTTGGGGATTGCTACCGTCAGAGTTGCTTAGGCTGTCATTGTATAGGAGATCAGGCAATGATTACGTAATATATATTACCACGTGGCATCGCACGTACCAGTGTGGCACTCACCGCTGTGGTCCCGACGCTATACGACATTACACCGTCACAACGCACCCCAGCTACCATGTTACCATCCAGACAGACCAAACAGACGTCTGGCTACACGCTGGTGGTGTCAGATCACCGCGACATCGCCTGTAAACAGGCAAAAAGCAGTAAGTCACAGCAAAAAGCTAGCGAAAGGTAGTTTCGATCCACCGACTTTAGGGTTGACCGCATTACGTAAGCGTCACGTGGTGTATGATTACGTAAGTTATGAGCCCCACACTCTTCCAACTGAGCTATTTCGCTTTATATAGCGAAGCTGCATCTCAGGTTATATATCACGACTTACAACTCGTGGCACGTGACCCCGGTCCCCAGCTCGGTAGCGGCGTCGGGAACGGCGGTTGCGGTGCTGATCGATACCGACGGAGCGAGCGAGCGCTATGTTTGGAACGATGAGCTGTGCGATGCGGCTGATCGCTGTGTATATAGACTCGCCTGCTGTCCGACGAGGTCCAACACTCTACCCGTTACCAGTGCAACATGTCCGGCTTCAACCCGAACTCTTTGAACATCACTGGCGGCCTGCCTGACCACAAGGACCTTGCGCCTAGCATCATCTTTTTAGTCTTGGTACGTATCACGTAGCGTGCATATCATTGTCACTGATGTTGAACAGTACGCTGCGGCCGTGGTGGCCCTCATCTTCCGACTGGTCAAGCCTGCGAGCCGAACCAAGCAGCTAGCCTACCCTGCCATCTTCATAGTCGCCCGCATAGCGATGCTCGTCATCCGTGCCGTCATGTCCAAGGCTTCGAGCTTCAGTCAAGGTCTCTTCAGTACGTGCCGTGTTGGCCTAAATTGGTCAGCTCACACCGGCAGTCGCGGAGAGTATCCTGATTCTCGTGGGACCCATCTTTCTTCTCCATCCGCTCGTGGCCCTCTTCAAGCTGCATGTAGGCGCACAAGTCGACAAGGAGGACAAGAAACACTGGGTGACTCGTATCTCCAAGTGAGTACCGCAATCATCCGTGGCGTCGTAGCGTAACTAACAGATAATCAGACTCCTCCACTTGGTCCTGATCGGTGCAGTTGCACTCGGTGTCGCTGCAGGTGCTAGCATCAGCTCTGCCATCGACGACCCATCCAAGATGTCGACGGTGATTACAATGAGAAAGGCTCAGACGGTCCTTGCTCTGGGTACGTTGCCATTGCTGTGCATCAATTCTAGCTAACGCGCCCAGCGGTATCCATCATTGTACCCGTCGCTGTACTCGTCGCGCGGACCCATTTCACCCTATCACACTCTGGGACCGTCTACATCGGCCTCGAGAGCTGCTTGCTGATCATTCTCGGTGTATACCGACTTGTGAGTTTAAGGCGCCGTACTCGCGACTTGCTGACGTCGCAGGTCAACGCGTTCACCACGGATGCCAGCGCGCCAGTACGCTCAAAGACTGCCTTTTGGATCCTCGAGATTACCATCGAGTACCTCGCGTTAGTCGGCTACCTTGCCATCTGCATCCCGGCGTGGTTTCCTGGGCGGACACTCGAGTACGACGAGGTTGACGCCTACAAGCTGGGGTCGACAGAGACCAGCGAGGCAGCGCACGGGCAGAGTCATCAACAGGTGTAATATTTAAACAACCGAGATGACAACATATTTGCAAGACTAGGTATACAGAGTCGCTATCTTCAGGCAGTCTCGGCGTGCGCGATATCGTCTATCCGCTCGCCGTCGACCAAGAACCCGTCGAGAACTCGCCGCCTGCCCGTACCATCTTCCGGAGCACCGCGCCATTCTTCCGGCCTGGCGACCTCGCCAGGACCATGCATCCATTCTTCGTCCCACAGCGCAGCACCGATACGCGTACGGCGCTTGGGATCCCGCACAAGCAAGCGGCCGACGAGGTTTCGCGCTGGCAGACTGCCAACACCATCTCGCCAGTGATATTCGCCTTTAGCGATGCGCATCATACGTCGCCGGCGTTCCTCTTTCTCTCCGGCCAGGCCAGCGCCGGGGTTCCTGTAGCCTGGTGAAGCCGTCGTACCCGCCGAGCCTTCGTCGAAAGGTAATTCACCCGCTAGCAGAGCGTAGAGCACGACGCCAACGGCCCACGAGTCGGTGTCGCGACCGTCGTACTGCTTGCCCATGATGATCTCGGGTGCGGCAAACGCCTCGGACCCGCATCGGGTAGCTAGCATCGGTGAGGCTGGCGAGATGAATCGTGACAGCCCAAAGTCGGTGAGCTTGATCAGTGGTGTCGGCAGACTGTCGATCGGGATGGCGTTGGAGGCTGCCGGTGGCAAGGTGAATGGGTTGACGGTCAACATGAGGTCTGACGATTAGCCATGGGATTCGAGACATGACGCCCGACTCACTCTCAAGTTTGATATCTCGGTGAACAACGCCGACCTCGTGCAGCCAGCCTACCGCCCGACAAAGATCGCTGAACACACGCCGTATGAAAGCATAGCCCTCGGTGTCGTCGATCGCAGGATTGGGCAGCAACATGCGCGCCCTGTTGCTCGGTTGCGAGACTAGGTCGAAGAGTTCACCACCTCCCAGATGCTCCAACACTAAACAGTGATGAGTCGCCGTCGAGAATGAGGCAAGGAAAGGCACGACGGATGGATGAGAGATATGCTGCGGCCATGTCAGCACTGCTCCACAGCCTCCGGTTCGACGCACTCGCAAGACTTCCACCTCCCTCACAAAGCTGATTCGCGTACGGTCGTTCTCCCGACACATGCTCTTGTCCATCATCTTGACGGCCACGAGTCCGCCGACTTGAGTTTCCTCGGCGCGTTCCTTGCCTTTGCCCTTTGCTAGCTCTCGACCGGACCAAACGGTGGAAAAGGCGCCTTCTCCCAGGATGCGCCCTAAACGCCACCTGCGGCCTGTCGTTTCCTCGTCCTTGTCACCAATGATATCCCCCTCTTTCAGAGAGACAGTGGTCGAGTCATGAGTCAAGGACTCTGAGACCTCGCGCTTCATCGGCTGACGCGTCGGGGTCAAAGATCGCGAGGATGACGAGGCGATTGCGGACGGCGCTTGCACTGGGGTCGGAAGACGGAAAGAGGACGGAGGGGTCGGAATTGATGAGATGCCGCCAGACGGCAGGGAAGACAATGTAGGGGACGGCATGTGTTCACCACTGACGAGTCGAGACACAGGCAATGGGCGAGGTGAGATACACGGTCCAGACGGGGGTGGGACCTGTGGAGCCGTAAAGGAACGCAGGGGCGACTTGCGCAGCTGCGTGTGGCGAGCTGCGACTTGACTGTCTACTTCAGCAGGATCGAGAGGGCGTGGCGGTGTAGGCGCAGCAAAGGAGGAAGAGAAAAAGGCCTGGGAACGCGACTGGGGGCTGGATGAGGAGCGATCGGGACTCGCCGCGGGCGTGTTGTTGAGGGATGTCGGCAATCCCCGCCCCAGAGTTGCCATGCCTAGAGTCTGTTCTCGTTCATGTAGAGGCCGTGGCGGTGCTGGCAGCGTAGCTTTATGACTGGTTGCAAAGAAGGCATCCGTCTTGCTGCCAGCGCTCAGGGCGGGACTGACGGCTCCTCCCGGGCATGAAGACTCGCCGCTCGTCCTCGTATCTGACACCGCCCTGGCTCGACCTCGTTCCCGCTCCACTCGCAAAGATGTGTCTTGTGCCTCACCACCGGGTTGCAGCGAGATGGGTGATGGCAAGGGCGAGGGAAAGTC
This sequence comes from Holtermannia corniformis, assembly GCA_001599935.1. Classification (NCBI taxonomy): domain Eukaryota; kingdom Fungi; phylum Basidiomycota; class Tremellomycetes; order Holtermanniales; genus Holtermannia; species Holtermannia corniformis. Next base: position 100,898 of record BCIJ01000025.1, on the reverse strand, counting down.
GGCAGCTCGGTCCCACGGCCTCAACTCGTGGGATGAAAAGACGGTAGTGGTAGGGGAAGACGACGAAGGCGGACTGGTCGTAGCAGCCGTGTCTGCAGACGACTGCTTACTGTGCTCGCCTCGAGCATGCGGTTTGGCGAACCGGGCATTGGCCGCTAGGTAGAGTCGTGCAGGGGAGAGGTATGTCGGACGGACGCCGTCCTCGCCGCTGACAGGTGTAGCGAGTTCTGACAGCGGTTGACCTATCAGTGTCGAGAGCCCTGCTGAGGAACGCGACGAGGAGGCGCTGAGAGACTGCAAGGTATCGAGCCGGAGGTGAGGGGCGACGGGGAGCACCATGTCGAACGTGGTGCCGGTGTGGTGGACTGCGATAAAGGGCACGAGCAGCATGGTCGGTAACAGAGGGTCGATGGCAACGAGGCAGAGACACGGATGGTCAGCACTGTTCGAGCGCAGAGATTAGTGGGAAAAGTCGCCGTACCGAAGGATCGCCCGGAACAAGTGACACCGGACCGCCTGTTGCTGCGGATCAGCTGCGCCGTCGCGCGGTACTCGCTCGACGACTGCGAGCGTACCGTCGTCGTTGCTGCTGCGTGTACGAGGCCAACGGGGATGGCAGTGCCCAACAGACGGTCAGAATCCGAGTCGATGCTCTCGACGCAGTGTGGCACTCGCGCCTGGATCCCCGCCAGCGAGATCGACAACGTGCATGCTACTCGATACCAACAACAGATCAGACACACAATCATGCTCAATGCGAGATATACCTAGTCGTCGTCAGCCAACGCAGGATCAAACGCAGAGCACGTACTGGAACACAAAAGACACCTCCGGCAGCCCCATCTCGGCTCGAAGCAAATCGTCGTGCAACTTGCCCATCTCATTGTTCGGGTAGTGGTTCCACCTGTGGATCATCAACCATCGGACATGCGAGTCACGGCGCCACTCACGAGCTGGCATCGCCATAGAGCAGCGCAGGCGCCTTGACGAGCTGGCGCCCATCCTTGCACCGCTTGCACTTGTACGTGTCGTGCGTGTCGCACACCGTCTTCTCGTTGAACTTGAACAACTGCCGGAGCGAGTCGATGGAAAAGTGCCGCTCGGTATCTTGGGCGTCGTCGACCACGCAAGCCGACAGGTTCTGCTTCTGGCACCTGCACGGTTGATCAACACATACCACTCGACCTGGTCGAAATGGCGCTCACTGTCGTTGGAAAATCTTCTCCTCGATTGTGCCGGTCGCCTGGAAGCGATACACGAAGCCTGAGTCCATCTCAGTCATGCAAGCCGCGTTTATCCAACCAGCCACTCACAAGCCTTCTTCTGCCCGTCGCGCCAGACACGCGCCAGAGCCTGCTGATCACTCGCCCTGTATGACTGTCAGATGACCACCTCGCACCGCGCTCTCACATACGGATTCCATGCTGGATCAAACAAGATCAACCGATTGGCGCCGATCAAGTTGATGCCGCAACCGCCAGCCTTGGAGCTCAAAAGGAACACAAACTCCTTGCCCTCGGGGTCGTTGAACCTGTCGACGAGCTTTTGTCGCTTGTTGACGTTCATTGTACCGTCGAGGCGGAGGCTGCCGTATCTGTGCATGCGGTCAGCTCGTGTCGTGGGCGTTCACGGCGCGTAGACGCACTTTTTGTTCCTGCACAGCTTTTCAAACAAGTCGAGGGTCTGCGTATAGTTGCTAATCAAGACAATCTTGTCATTCGTCGTGCGCTTGATGTGATCCAGAAACCTGCGGGTTCTCAGCGCATGCCCGCCGCCTTGACACGGCACTCACCGCTCGAGCACTAAAAACTTGCCCGAATACTCGCAGTTGACATAGCGATCACGACCCTTGCTCAAATACCCCTCGGGTAGGACACTCTCGGACCCCGGTAGGTCGTTGGGCAGATCGAGCAGATCAGGGTGGTTGCACAGCTTTTGCAGGATGTTGATCGCCTTGAGCGGCTGCGAGCCGGTTCCGCGAAGGAGCTTTTGGATCTCTGGTGACGTGATGAACAGTCGGTACAGCGCCGTCTGGAACGGACTGAGAGAGCAAAAGACGACATGCTCGTACTTGATCGGCACTGAAAGCATGTCAGGGCAGATCGGACGCAAGACTTGACTCACGATATTTCGACAACAAGTCGTTCGTCCGCCGAATGAGAAATTTGCTGACGAGCCCACCGAGCTCCTTGAGTTTCGCATCGCTCTCCTCACGTTCGCGTTGCGTCGCGTCCGCATCACGTCCGCGCAAGATCTTGAGCTCAAAGTTCTTGCGAAAGTCGAGTCTGGACCCGAGGTATTCCGGGTTTGCAAAGTTGAGCAGCGCAAAGTATTCCGAGAGATCGTTTTGGATCGGCGTGCCCGAGAGGATGACACGGCGCTGGACGTTGATCGTGTTGAGCGCTTGGAACGTTTGCGAGTCTGTACCGGTCAGCTTGGAAGGCTGCTGTCACGCAGACGCACCGGCATTCTTGAGACGGTGTCCCTCGTCGGCGAGAAGCAGTCCGACGGGGCAGCCCGCTAGCTCGTCTTGAAGCGAGCGGAGCGTTTCATATGAGACCACCATGACTGGGATAGCGATCAGTAACCAACGCAGTTTAGCAGAGCATACTCACCCGGTAATGTCACATTGCGGCCATGCGCAGCCACCCACCGCCGCACCGACGGGATCAGCTCTGCTCTTCCGCCCTTGCCGTCGACAAGCAGAGGGTTGACGGCGTCCTTGCCAAGCCACTTGACTGCAGCATGTCAGTCGCGTCCTCGGTGTGCGTTGTATCGCGCGGACGCACCTAGTTCGTTGCCCCAATTGCGCACAAGACTGCTTGGGCAGACAATGATGCATTTTTCGATCGTCGACTTGCCAGCGACAGGCGATTGCTTGAGCAGTGTCCAGAGCAGGGCGATACATTGCAGAGTTTTGCCTGTGCCTCATCAGCATGTGACATAATTCAATCCAGCATACTCACCCAGGCCCATTTCATCCGCCATGATACACCCCCACGCATTGTTGACAAGCATGCCGGTGGTACAGCGGTAAAGGAACTATACGGTCGTCAGCATCCGTCCCGGGACGCGACTGATGACCCACTTTGACACCCTCGACCTGATGCGGCCGCAACACCTTGGTGAGCCGAGGGTCAATGACGACGGCGACCTTTGTCTCCTTCTTCTTGCCCTTTTCTTGAATGCCAAGGATCGTCTTCAAGCTCTTATGAGGCCCTCGCGCCTCTTCCTCCCGTTTGAGCTTGAGTGCCGCGGCCGCTTCATCGCTCAGAACCTCTTCGGGTGGCGGCTTGTCGTCGATGGTCGGATCCCACAGCACGATCGCGTGATCGTCCATTGGGTTGTGTAGTGGCCTTGGTAGTAGATTTGGCTGAACGCGGAGACCTAGTGACGTATGCGACAGCGAGTGCTTCACCACTTCAGCCGAGGTGCGGGATGCGATCCCCGGGATTGTGAACCTGAGCTCAGCATCAGCACAAACACGGTGCACAGACCGTCATCCTACGTCTTGTGAAACACGCCATCCTTGTCCTTGACAGCAAACACTGGAAACTTGCGATTACACCACTTTGCCATGTCGCCCAGCACCCCATCGGCTCCATACTCCTTGTTGCCCATTTCAAACGTCTTGCCCTTCTTGGCTGAACCCTGGCTGGCATCGCTGTCCCCGTCATCGTCCTGATCACCGCCTGCATCCTTGTACGACACCCGCTTGCGTTTGCGAGGTGGCAGCACAGACTGCCGTGCGCTCGCGATCGTCGGCGTCTTGAACGGACGGAACGACGGGATCCCATAGCCCGCGCCCGTCATCGTCGGCGGTGTCGGCTCACCCGTCTTGGACGGTGCTGGTACGCGACGCAGCATGATCGGCGACGTGTCAAGGAGTCCAAGTTGAGGTGGTCAAGCTGGTGATCGTGATGATCGTGATTGTTCCGGTGGCGAAAGAAATCATCAACGAGGTCGGTGCTGATTACGCGTCGCAGTGTTAACGGGATAATTAGGTGTGCCAAATAACACCGCGTCGGCAAATAACCACGTGGTCGGTGGCGGTGGCGGAAAGAGAGATGACGCGCAGAGTGCCCGATCGATTATCGACCGACCGGTCAAGCAAGGCTCACCACTGCGCAGTTTCCACCTCGTTCTCCTACACACAATCAACAATATGACTTGGAACGTAGACCTCTCGGGCAAAACCATCATCGTCACTGGCGGCAACCGCGTTGGTATCCGTGGCGTGCTACTCGAGACTCTGCTGACGTGAATGACAGGGTATCGGACTCGCCATCAGCAAGCAGGTTGCGCAGGGTCGGTCCATGATGTGAGATACGTAGGTACTGAGCAGACCTTCTTAGCCGGTGCCCATGTCGTGCGTAGATCCGCGCTTCACGAGCCACGTATCTTACACACTGCAGGCCATCTTCTACCGCTCAAGTGATGACGCGCCACAAGTGGCCGAGAGCATTGCGAAGGAGTTCAACGTCAAGGCCAAGGTCGGTCCTACCCCTTCTCACAAGGATATGCGCTGACTCCGTTGCGCTAGGCTTACAAGGTCGACGTGACCGACGGCCCGCTCGTCAAAAAGACCGTCGGCGACATCTTCCACGAGCTCGGTCCCATCGGCGGTCTCGTCGCCAATGCCGGTACGTACACGGCTATCCCCTCGTACACGATGCATCCTGATATTTCACTCAGGCGTGGCACAGCAAAAGCCAGCGCTCGAGCTGACAAAAGAAGACTACAACTATGTCATGGACGCAAACGTCTGGGGCGTCTTCACCTGTGCGCAGGCTGTCGCGGGGTACGTCTCGACCTCGTGTTCACAGCCATCATCGTGGTTGATTCTGACACGCTTCTCAGCCTGTGGAAGGAGCACGGCTACCAGAACGGTCGGATCATCTTCATCTCTTGTCAGTCTCTGTGACGGTCACGCAGCGAGGGGTTCTGATGAGACCTGTCAGCCATCTCGGCCAACATTGCCAACCGGGGTGCCGTCCAAGCATTCTACAACCCATCCAAGGTCTGTTACATCCGGTACAACTACCTCGACGTTGACATCCACGCGCCTAGGCTGCCGTCTCGTCGCTCGCAAAGACGCTCGCCATGGAGTGGGCTGACCAGGGGATCTTGGTCAACACCATCAACCCAGGCTATGTCGAGTACGTCTCCGCCTCGTTCTCTACCTACAGAACGGCTGATCAAACGTAGGACCGATATGAACCAGCGCCTGCGCGACGACAAGGAAGCCATGGACAAGGCTGCCGACGCCAACCCGCTCCGGAGGATCTCCAAGCCGGACGAGCAGGCGGGCTTGGTCGTCTTCTTGTTGTCGGATTACGCTTCTTGTACATTTGGTTTGGTTTACTCTGCACGAGTCGTGCTGACGCCGACAGATATCACGGGCACGGAGCACACGATTGATGGTGGTCACACGCTCTGGTAGGCTCTGCAGGGACAAGGGTGGTAAATGGGAAGAAGAAGAAACTTAGAGAAGCGTGGATGATCAGCATCGAGGAGCTATGTAGCATTATCACCGTCGATCCAGATCTTCCATCAGACATCTACGAGTTCATAGCTCATCCAACTTGCTACGAGCTCGCTTGCACCTCCAACAGCCTGAGATATCTCTCGATCCTCACTCCCTCCCTCTCACCACTCACGACCGCGCCCGCGACCGAACCGCGATGATCCGGATCCGTATGCTCGCCCGCGAACCCGAGTCGACCTCCCCACACAGCCTTGCCAAGCTCGACAAAGTCCAAAGGCGTCCGCTCACGCTCGCCCGCTTGCGAAACCACGTTCGGGGTCGTCGTCGCGCCACGCGAGTAGGCGTCCGTGAACCAGTTTGTCATTGTCGATGCGGATGGTTCCGGTACGGGTCCCGGGCCCGCGGGTTGGAGACGGGTCGCGAGGAGGGCATGCGCGGCAGAGATGACTTGGTCGGCGGGAAACGCTTGCAGCTTGGTGGCTGGTGTGACGGAGAGGTAGATTAGGATCGTGGGCTGTGGGTTGGGCAGGGCAGGACCTGCAAACGAGGCGGCGATGAGGGTTGAGGATTCGAGGATCTCGCGAGGGGTCTTGGCGGTTTCGGCATCGCGCGTCGGGAGGAGAGTGAAGGACCCGACGGTGTCGGCTTGGGACCACCACGCCGAGTCATAGCTCAATAGCAGCTTTTCCAACGTCCCAACGTGTACGGACGCAATCGCATCCAGCTTGCGCTGGGGCAACGCTGGGTTGAAGCTCGGCGGGGTTGCCTTGAGCACACCCAGTGGGATCGTGACCAGTGCCGTTTTGGCGATATACGTCTCGCCAGTCTTGGTCTTGATCTCGACATCCCCGTTTGACGCCTGCTGGACGCTCTCGACGACTTGGCCGAGCTTGACTTTGGCACCAGACGCAGTGAGCACTTTACCGACGAGGGCCTCGTATCCGCCTTGCGGCGCCGCATCCGAGCCGCCAAACGAAGACTCCCAACCGGCCCACTTGAGGGAAGCCGTTTCGAGCGGGACACCGAGTCCGACCTCGAGTGTGCGTGCAAACGCCTGAGCCTCGGTTGAAGTCAGAGAATCGGCGGCGAACAGGGCGGATGCGAGCGCTGTCGAGGTTGACGGCGCGGTCGAAGCCGTCTTGGCGAGCGTCTGAGCAGCAGACAGTGCCTCGGCTGTAGATGTACGCAGGATGATGGCCTGTTCTTCGGCAATCGCGCCTGGTAAATCAGCGGGCCATTGGGTGATTTCGGCTATCGCAACAAACCGTTCGATCCAAGCACGACACCCGCAGCCGGTTTGGGCAGATACGCAGCCTGACACAATACCGATCAGCTTTGACTGTGTGATACGTGAAGATGACCGACCACCCCGAGCTCCTTTGCAATCTCCTTGGCCGGGTTCCCTTCGTTGAACCCATGAATCCAGCTGCAGCCAAGGTCGATGCCAGCCTTGCCGTTGCCAGGTTGAAAAGTCTGCGCACGGCCGCCAACACGGTCTCGAGCCTCCAGTACGAGTACCGAGCGACCCGTCTTGCTCAACGTCTTTGCAGCCACGGCGCTGAGCGTCAAGTCAGCACTTGTTCACGCTCTTCCGCGATTGCGGAATACTGACCCGGCCCAACCGGCGCCCAGGATGATTGTATCGTATGTCTTGAGTGCCATTGTGATATGTAGCTGCCTCAGCTGTAGAGCAACGGTGCGACGCAGGACTGCAGCTTTCGCCAACATGAACGCCCGGCAGCGTTTCCCCGCAGATCGGCCCGACCGGCCAACCAAGGCACGTTCCTAATAAAACCCCCTAATCTCGGCGTTATAATCAAATCGCCGGTACACGGGGTTAGGTAAACAGCTGATTCGGCCGGAGTCGTCCTTTGCCCCGCACCGCCCCAAGACTCATCACCTTGAACACGCCCGGAATCGACAGCGACAGCGCAAACACGCATCGGAGAAAGCGTCAACGGGTACCGGCGATCCTCAGCTTTCGAACGGTACCAAATCCAAGGGCGATCATCCACTCGACCGCTTGCCGGGCGCCGGGGGATGAGCTGCGTTTGAGCCATGACCGTCACCCAGAGAAGGGTCAAGACGGACCCGTCGGCGCCAGATGAAAAGATTGGTGAGTATTAGTGGATATGCCGCAAGCTTGTCTGCGTTTGTCACCCGTCGAGAGCTGCTTCTAGCCCTCTTCGCGCTCAAGCAGAGTAGTATCACGTCATGTCTAAGCATGCCCAAGTCGCGGTCGCTGACACACTTTATCCGTCGGGACAGCTACCGAACCCGGTGATTACAATCTCCCAACGAGTTTGCGACTACTGCTGACGCGATCCATGCCCAGGCATCAAGTACACCTGCGACTTTTGTCAGTACCGGTCGCTGGTTCAGACTCAATCCTAACCTTGCCCAGGCCATGTGGATATCACGCATACAGTTCGGATCAAATGCGCCGTCAAGGAATGTGAAGAGGTCGACATGTGCCCAAGCTGCTTCTGCGAGGGCAAGGAGGGTCACCGGCACAAGGCTTGGCATGCGTACAAGGTTGTCGTGCGTACTTTGTGTCTGTGTCGCCGACGTCTGGCTGATACTGAACAGGAACAACATTCCAAGCCAGTATTCAGCGAAGACTGGGGTGCCGACGAGTGAGGACGGTCGACAGAGAGCCCTCGGGCAATGTACTGACCGCGTCGCAGGGAATTGTTGCTCATCTCTGGATTGATCCTGAACGGTCTTGGGAACTGGGCCGAGGCGGCAGAGCATGTCGGCACGCGGACAAAGGAGGAATGCGAGCGACACTACCTCGAAACGTACCTTGGTGATACCCCGGCCGAGGGTGGAAAACCATTCATGCCGGTCAGTCGACGGGGTTCCGTATGCGTAGTGACAGCGCTGACAGACCCAGCCTATGCACGAGACATTCACCATCGAGCCCGACGAGTTCCAAGCACGGAAAAAGCGGAGAATAGAGAAGATGCGCAAGCCTGGCGGTCCGTCACTTTGCCACATGTCAGCACGTCTGCTCACGCAGTCACCGCAGCCATCCCGAATCCCGCAAACAAGCCGCCACTCGTCTCTGCACCTACCAACCACGAAGTCGCCGGGTTCATGCCCGGCCGTCTCGAATTCGAACACGAAGTCGAGAATGACGCCGAGCTCGCCGTCAAAGACATGGAGTTTGCGCTCGTATACGGCTACGGCGGGGATGAGCAGCCCGAGAGTATCGCCGTCCCGCTCACAGATGCGCCGGCAGCCGAGACCGAGACCAAAGTCAAGCCTGATCCGGATACCGAGCCTGAAGAACACGACACAAAGCCAGTGATCGAGCCACCACCAGAAGTCGAAGATGAGGACGAACTCGAGCTCAAGCTTGCCATGCTCGACATCTACTATTCCAAGCTGGACAAGCGCGAGCACGCAAAGGATTTGATCTTTGATCGGGCGTTGACGGAGCACAAGAAGGTGAGGCCGGGTACACGGTAGTGCTGCGCGTGGTAGCTGACCGAGACAGATCACGGCCAATGACCGGAAACGACCAAAAGAGGAGCGCGAGCTCATTGCACGGCACAAGGTGTTTGCAAAGCTACAGACGGCTCAAGATTTCGAGACGCTCGTCGAGGGTTTGATCTGTGCGTATCTACTTGGCTACCCTCTGTACGACGCTTACACGAGGCATAGTCGAGCAAACACTGCGCAAGCGAATCGCCGAACTGCAAGAGTACCGTAGGGTTGGGATCACGACGGGAGCAGAGGCCGAAGCCTATGACATTGCAAAGGTTGCGCGGGTGAGTCTTGCAACATTTCGTGTTCTCAGATGCTGACTGCTGCCGATAGGCGGGCTACCGACCAGTCTTGCCTCGGGAACGCACAGAGTCGGGCCTCGTGACTAGCGCCAACGACCGAAGAGGTCTCGTGGGCCGCTTTGGCGCAGGAGGCGTCAACACCCCACCACCAGACGTACTCGGCAAGCGCGCTGGCTTCTTTGACGATGGTGGAAGAGGCAGTCGAGAACCGACACCAAGAGCCCCGGGTCAAATTGGGCGCAAGCCACGTGCGTACCTGGCCAAACTGATGATCACTACTAATCGCCAATCATAGCAACACCACTCAACCTCGCCAATGCGCAATCGCTCGACCTGCTCACAATCGAGGAGCAGTCGCTGTGCTCGGCACTGCGCGTCCTCCCCAAACCCTACCTCACGATCAAAGAGATGTACATTCGAGAAAACGAGCGGCGACGTGGGCTGCTCAAGCGCCGCGATGCTCGGTACGCTTCTCGGTCTCACAAGCGGGACTGCGCTGACGCTCGTAGCAAAATGATGAAAATCGACGTCAACAAATCCGGTCGAATCTTCGACTTTCTCGTCAGCAGCGGTATGCTCTGCCTCGCGTACGACCCGACAGCAAAAGGGATCGGACCGGGCAAGGAAGGCCATGTCATCAACGTGCCGCTCGACCTCTCAAGAGGGTTTGGTACCGCACAAACGATCCCCGTGGCGCCGCCGCACGAGATCTTCCCGCACAACAATGGCGCGCCGGGGCGAAGCGCGATCGTAAATGGAGGCCCGTAGAAACAGGGCAGGAGAAGAAAGAGAAGTCAGTTGTATTGTCGCAATCGCACGCACAAAGTATGAAATATCCCGGTGCATCATATTCTACCTTTGGAGCAGGCGTGGAACGATCGTGTCGTCAATGGGAATGTCGTGCGCGCGGAGGTAGTCGTCTGACCAGAACTTGCTCTGGTGACGCGAGCCTGAATCGCACCTGGCCGCTGTCTCAGCCTTGTGCTGAGCGCTTCTGTCACCTCTCACAGTATAGTCACTATGGTGCGTCCTGCGCCTAGGGTTTTGGCGACATGGATACAGGTGATCAGGTTGCAAGCGCTGGAAGACCCGAGGAAGAGTCCGTCGTGCTGTACTAGCCATCTTGACATTGCAACGGCTTCGGCATCGGTGACCCTGCACCAGTGAGCCATGCTTGTGCGCGCAGAAGCCGGAAGCTCACCGGTAGGCATCGTCAATCAGATCCTGACCGAGATCAAAGTTGTGCGTGATCTGTTTCGGGAACGATCAGCACTACTGTTGAACGAGACGGGGAACGTGCTCTGTTGATTCCTGTCGCGAGGTCAGTCCCCTTGCAGAGGTCGAATTAACGGTGGCTTACCTATGCCTTCCACGACGGTGTCATTTTGATGCCTGGACGATCAACATGGATCGACCGTTTATAGGACCCACTGACCGCCGCTTGGTCCCTTCACTCTCCTTCGGGTCATACATGACGTTGTAGAGGACTTTGTTCCGTAGGCCTGAGCCTGTCGATGCATCAGCGAAGCCCAAGGATAGCAACGTAGTCAAGCACCCTCGGGATCGGCAAGCACTACCTGAACAGCGGGTTTGACGCTCTTTAGGTAGCAGCTTGTACCCGACAGTGTACCACCGGTACCTAGACGTGTCAGCTCATATTGACTGAGCGGACACCAGTACCGCTCACCCGCTCCGCTCACGAACGCATCGATCTTACCAGCCGTTTGACGAAAGATCTCGGGCCCCGTGCCGCGAAAGTGCGCCAAGAAGTTGCTCTTGTTTTCGAATTGGTCAGCAAAGAACCCTCGAGGTTTCGACTCGAGCGCGTCGCGCTTGCCAAGGATGCTGTCCGTCACGTCCGACAGCAGATCCTGAGGTCGATGGACGTGGCCGACCTCGCCCGGCGTGGCGGTCGACGATACGTAGATGTCTTCTTGGCCTTCAGCGGATGAAGGAGTGATATTCGTGCGCCCGAATTCACGAGCTCGTTGGCGAGCGAGGTTCTGCTTGCGTTAATTGCCATGTGACTGGCATCCAGCAACACGAACCACAAACTGTGAGTCTCAGCAAGTGGCACATCGGAGCCGAACGTACCTGCTTCTCATCCACTATACTTGCTCCAGATCACGTCAACACCGTCGTTGATCCAATTCAGCAGCGACATACCCGGTCGAACGCGCTCCACCTTTGCGCCTAGCTTCTCCAGCACCTGCACTTTCTCAATAGCGACGTCATCAGGCATGATAATACAACAGTCGTAGCCCCTGCACCGCGTCAGGTCACACTTCACCCTCATCGTCAGCTCACTTGGCCCGGCCAACAGTCGCCAGCGAGATACCAGTGCTGCCCACTGTACCCTCGAACAGCACAGAGCCTGTGTGTGGGTGTAAAAGCCCTCTTTCCTCTGCGTCTTCTATTACTGTCATGCTGTGAGTGTATGCAGCATGTCGGGGCATGCTTCTCACTTTGCAATGCCACCCTATCCTTGACCGAACCACCCGGGTTGAGGAACTGGCATGGTCAATGTATGCCACCGCGCGTGCGCTGTGGCTCACTTCCGCCTTTCCCTGAAGTCGTAAGAAGCAAGACAATACGCGTTGCTGTTCACTGACCAGGATCTCCACCCCAAGCGCATCACTGAGCGAGTTTATCCGGATCAACGGCGTGTTGCCTCGAGCGTCAGCCCAGCATCAGTGTGACATGCAGCAACTCACCTATCAGACCGATGACACCTGCTACGATCTCGTCGCTTCGAAGCTCTATGGGCCTTGGTGGTATCCGCGATATAGCTCGCTTCCGGCGGTAGTTCTGAAATAACAAGGCGAGCGAGGTGGAAGAGAGGGACAGGGTGATACCAGCGATGATGCCTATGACAAGATCACGAGTTAGGCGGGATGTTAGTCTTGACCTTGTGAGCCATTGCGGGAGGTAGTCTATGATGCCCATGGTCACAGTCTGCTCAAGTGAGAGAACAGGACACCGACTTGTCTCCTGGTGAGCATTTCACGTGCTTCAGCTGTCTGTGCCGAAGCTCGAGCGAGGTTGAGCAGTCAATCTAGAGGTCTCACGCAACGATGACCATCTTCTCTTTGTACATCTACGACAGGTCAGAACGGCAGCGTTAAACATGCTCAGACGCGTAGCTGATTCGATCAGACACTGCGAGTGCATCTATTACCAAGACTGGCATCGTACCCGAGTACTGCGCGCGCCGAATGGACCAAACTTCAAACCCGGGGTCGCGCGCTACCCTTCCGCATTAGTGGGGAGCTCAACAGCTCAGTCAGCTGCTCGCAACAGTATTGCGAGCAATCCGCGAAGCTCGGCCGGCGAGGCTATCGGTCGGAGTGGGCAGGTGAACGGCAATGCCGGGCCATCAAGCCAGCCCAAGGGCCTGCCGTTTGACGAGGAGGCCAAGCTGGTATACGGAGTCGTGCTTTCTCTGCGGAATATGGTTGCAAAGCTGTCCGGGCGGTGAGTGAACCCTCTGGATGGGTCTGTGCGCTGACGCCTGATCGCAGAGAAGAGGCCTTTGTGTCATTCACGACATCAGCTTACAAGCTGCATCTCTACGAAACATTGACAGGCTACCGCTTCATTCTGCTAAGTGATCCGGCGGCCGACTCGCTCAAATTCGTGCTGCGGCATATCCACGTTGGACCCTTTGTCGACAATGTGGTGCGGAATCCGCTGATTCAGATGGACTCGCGAACAGATGGGATAGACAACGACCAGGTGAGACGGTTATGACAGTGTCCTTTGACACTGCTGACTTTGTTCAGTTCCGGACTGCTGTAGATCGGTACATACGAGGACTGACGGTATTCGCACCATGAAATGAATGACGTTGTACGTGTGCACCCCTCGCAAATTGCCGAACCACAAATCGCGCAGCGCTATATGACACTGCCGAACTTCCCTTGCTGATCGGGCGCTCGGCCAAACTCAGCTGCCGAGCGCGGGATTTGAACGTCCGGTCAAGCTGTATAAAGCTGGCGTTAGCCATACTTCGATTGCAACGCAATGTCGGACCCATCCGCTAGGCTTTCCCCACCTGTATGACTCTAGGACCCCCCCTTTCATCCCGCTGTCCGAGCACAATGATGCCGATAGCAATGCCACGACCAGCAACTCGTCTATGGGGGATGACGTGGTGCTCTCACTGCAACAAGGATGTGCCGACGACCAATCTGACGGATAAGGAGCGAGCCGACCTGAAAGTCTGTCTGTCATGATCCCGCCTGGATCYTGTCAGGCTCCGGCCGGCCGGTCCGATCGGCCGCAACCGGCTTCGCTCATTGGATCGGCTTGCACCGCGCTTGGGCTTGCGTGCTCGCCTGGGACGCCGAGTCAGCTACAGACGAGCCTCTGTAAATGGAAGCTCCATAAATGAGAGGCCTCTGTAGATGGACGTCGAAATGCTCCTCTCGAGCATTTCCCTATGGTTACGGCAGGAAAATGGATACATGCCTCTTTAGATGACAACTGGGCACGCGTTCAGGATGTCCATTTACGAAATTTTGACTTTAGAGATGCGCGAAGGCTTGATTTGGGTCCTGTGAGCACGTCAGCAGCCGCTAAACACGCTCTGCAGTGATTGCAACGTCCCTGGCACTCGGCAGCGCGCTCTCCGAGGCGCCAGAGCTGCAGAAACGGTAACGGAGGGGCGCAATGAGGCGTCACGGGTCCAAATCTAGATCATGCACGTCTGGTGCGCGACGCGTCTGCAGCGCGGCTCAAAGCTGGGACGGGACGCTGCAGTGCTCTGCAGCTCTTCTCACATCCCCGTCTTTGAGCCACCGACCCTCGTCATCGCACACCATGTCCCAGACCCAATCCCAGACCCA
>BCIJ01000025.1:9089-75699 GCA_001599935.1 Holtermannia corniformis | reverse complement strand
CTCATCGCATCGGAGAGCGTGGGTGAGATCGAGAGGGTAAAGGGTGCCCTCAAGAAGCGGTGGGAGATGACTGATGCGGGTGCGGTGGGGTTCGTGCTTGGCTTGAAGGTGGATCGGGACCATGGCGCAGGGACGATAGCGTTGTCGCAATCGGCGTATATCGACACGCTCCTGGCAAGGTTTCGGCAAGAGTCAGCGGTGCCGACAAGAACCCCCGCAGACACCAAGATCAAGCTCACCAAGGACGGTGACGATGCGGTCGACAGCAGGATCTACCGCGAGCTGGTTGGTGGCCTGCTCTGGCTATCCCTCGGAACGCGACCAGACATTACGTGGACAGTCGGGTCGCTGGCGAAGTTCTGCGAGGCGCCAACAGGCGAGCATTGGCGTGCGGCACAGCGGGTGCTGCGGTACCTGAAGGGTACGAGGGAGATGGCGTTGGTCCTGGGAGAGGATCGTGCTGCGGCGACGCTAGAAGGATGGTGCGATGCGGACCATGGAGGGGACCACGACRTACGCCGATCGACGACGGGCTACGTCTTCAAGTTCCTGGGATCATGCGTCAGCTGGGCAAGCGTACGGCAGAAGTCGGTGTCGCTCTCAACGACGGAATCGGAATACATGGCGCTGGCGGAGGCAACCCGAGAGGCGATCTGGTTGCGAGGCGCAGCAGCTGAGTTTGGACTGGATGTGGACGCCGCGATAAAGGTTTGGTGCGATAACCAAGGCGCGATCCAGTTGAGCGACAATCCTGCATTCCACAAGAGGACGAAGCACATCGACATTCGGTACCACTTCACTCGGGAGCGGGTGAAGAGCGGCGAGATTGCCCTGGAGCATGTGGGGACGCAAGATCAGCACGCGGACATCTTTACGAAGGCCTTGGCAGCACCGCTGCATACGCACCACTGTCGGGCCCTCGGTCTACGCTTGTGATGGCGTGGTGAAGGGATGGAGTGGTGTGCGGAGAGGAGCAGAGAGAACGGGACCTCAGCTGAGTGCAAACAGGGGGTCGAGAGCGTACGACCCCCAATGGGACGTCAATTGCCATGGGTTGGATGCGAACGGCTGACGCACCTGTGGTCCCCAGCACAACAAAATGGTCCCTGAAGAGGAGGCGTTGATGGAGAGGGAGCACCATGGGCATGTGGTGCAGAGTGGCGGACGACAGCGGCAGACAATGACAACGGCGACAACGACGGGCGAACACGATGGGAGGCGGGCAAGACGTGCATCAAACCGCTAAGTCCTACTTTAGTTCCGCCCTATTTCCTCCGCGACAAATTACGACCGCAATCCCCCGGGAAAGGGGATGCGCCGCCGAAGCGGAGCCGGCCGCTATGGAAGGCGACCGGCGAGCGAACGAGACGCAGGGCGCCGAGAGAACAAGCAACAGTGGAACCCCGCCCGCACCGACCCAACCATGACTAGAGCCCAGGGACATTGAAATCCGCGGCGGGTCGATGGCTACACACGGGGCGGGGTGTCAGTATCATCAGAGAGCGGCTAGTCGAAGGAAGGGTGCGAAGGGATCGGTCGAAGTCGGGTGGATGTTGGTGGTTGAGAGCTCGAGAGGGAGTGTTGAGTGACGAGCTCTCAGAGGGGTTAGGAGCGGCGTTATCGGGGTTATGGCCAGGCCAGGGCGAAACTACATTAGCTCGGCTCGAGCCTCGATGCAACCAACGATCACTGCCCCAACATGACGTGGAGATCGGAAACCCCCTTTGGCCCGTGCGACAGTGCTGGCGGCCGTCGGGGTGACATTCTCCTAGGCAAACGCATCCAACGCAGGCCGGGCAGCAGCAGAGACACGCTCGTCTGCATTCTACACGCTGCTGGCTACCCGTGCATCCCGAAATCGCAAAGGGAAACCGCGTACGAGCGATCAAAACCGTCCGTGCGCAGTCTGGCGGCGGGCGTGGTGCATGGCCGCAGCGACAACGGCGGGCAAGATCAGCCTTGAAGACGGCTTCGGCGGCGTCCTTGATCCACTGCAGGATCACTTGTACGCTGTCACCAACCGATGGTGAGCGTTCACCCGGTCACCCGCGGTGGCGAATGGCTGACAGTGTCCCTTTCAGACCTAACGCTCAGCTTGCATACACCGCACACGACCCATCATGCCCTCCGTGTCCCCACCTCCGGCTCCTACGCCCACGCGCCACTCTGTCACTCTCCCTCTCCCCACCGACGAGTTGGCTTCAGGCCCTCGGCGCCGTGGGTCCAATGACAAACCACACAAACTCGCAAAGCTCTTGCGTAAAGGCGGCAGCGTCAAGGACCGCCGGAGCGTATCTGCCAGTACCCAGGATGACTGGCTGGACTTGACAGGTCCTGAAGAGTCCATGGACGTCCCGAGCCCGTTAGAGGGACCGATCGAGTACATCAGTGAGCCGCGAGAAGAGCCCGTCAAGGAGAAGAAGCAACGGCGCGGGATCGTGCGCAAGACGTCAAAGCTGTTCTCCAGGAATGGCGGTCAGATCGAGGATACACTTGGAGCGGGGGTCCATCCCATAGCACCGCCAGCGTCGAGGCACACCTCGTCTTCGTCCTCAAACCGCGCCATCTCACCTACAGCCCACCTTCGCCGCCCGTCACTCGACTCGCACTCTTCCTCGTCTACTTCGCTGAGCGTGCCGACAGCCATCAACGGTGCACGCAATCGGCCACTCTCGTCCGCAACGTACGACTCTATTGATAGTGTCTCGGCCAAACCTTCCAGCCTGAGCGCCTCGGTGCCAGGTCTCTCGACCCGCCATGCACTCCCCCAACCCAGCCGCCAACCGCCCGCACCCGCGCAGGATCTCCCATCCCGCATGTCCTCGTGGTTCTCCCATCTCCTCCCCAACACCCCCACCTCTCCACCGTCATCCAACGATCCGCCTTCGCCGTTACGAAAATCACAAAGCACAGCCGCCACCTTTCTCTCTGCCGCACGACAAAAAGCCGTCGGTGGTATGCGCTACCTGATGGACACTGAAGCGCAACCAGATCGGTCAGAAGAGACAATCTGGGTCATGGGCGTCCCGCACGATGGCTGGCGACCGCCGCCGAGAGACGAGGCCATGGATGCGTCGACAGAGACGATCACTGGTCCGCCGCCGGTACCGTCAGCCAAGACGTTTCAAAACTTGTTCTCAACTTCGAGCTTGACGCTTGCTTTGCCGGCAAACTCTGGCGGTTCCCCGTCGAAAGCGGGAGCTGGCGAGAGCCCATCCAAGGCGGCACGAGGGCGCAAAGACAAGGAGGCCGTTAGGTGGCCAGAGGAATGTGAGCCACTCTGGAGCGCATGTACGTAGCTGACACCTTCAGTCTTGGCAGACTTTCAATCGACCGTGTGGTGCTCGTACCGCTCCCAATACGCGCCGATCAGCGCGCTCTCGCCCGCACAGCTCATCCCGTCACCACAGGCATACTATGACGCCCACGGCGTTCGGTCCGCGCGCGACGTGACGGAAAAAGGTTTGACGACAGACGCCGGCTGGGGTTGCATGCTCCGCACAGGCCAAAGCATGCTCGCCAACGCGCTCATCCACCTCCATCTCGGTCGAGGCTGGCGCTTGCCGCTCCATCGCCCGGCACTGCACCCTCATTCGGACGCCGAGCAGCGAGAGATTGAAGCCTATGCGAAATACGTCAAGATCCTCAGTTGGTTCCTGGATGACCCGTCGCCCGTCTGCCCATTCAGCGTGCATCGGTTCGCGCTTGTAGGCAAAGAGCTGGGCAAGGAGGTCGGCGAGTGGTTTGGCCCAAGCACGGCTGCTGGCGCTCTCAAGTGGGTACTGGGCGTGCCTCTGAACAGAGCTAACTACGTAGGCAACTGGCCAATGCATTCGCACCGGCTGGACTTGCGGTGTCAGTTGCAACAGACGGCATTGTGTACCGCTCCGACGTGTACGAAGCCTCGGCTTTGCCAACCGACCACTGGCAGCTCGACGTCCCCGGACCACCCTCCCCAGCTGGCTCGAAATGGGGCGGCAGAGCTGTACTCGTCCTCGTCGGCGTCCGCTTGGGCCTCGACGGCGTGAACCCACTCTACCACGAGAGCATCAAGGTATGTCTGCGTCCCTCGCGCGTACCATACTGACTCGACAGACTCTGTTCACATTCCCGCAATCGGTTGGGATTGCCGGCGGTCGCCCGTCCTCATCTTACTACTTTGTCGCATCGCAGGGGAATAATTTATTCTACCTCGATCCACACTTGACTCGCCCCGCTGTACCACTCGAGGTTCCGCCGAGACCAAGCCGTGGCGGTCTGCAGAAGCAACGGGATAGTGCCGACTCGGAGCCTGCCACGCCCCGCATTGCCGAGCCGTTCACCCCTCGCAACGATTCCTCGGCCTTGCCACCCTCAACCATTGTGACGCCACCACCCAACGAGTCAATCCACACTTCGCAACTGGTCGACGACCCCTACCCGCTCGACCCGCAAACACGGTGGTACGCTTCGGCCTACTCCGAGGCCCAGCTCCGGTCCTTTCACTGTGAGCGCGTCAAGAAGATGCCGCTATCTGGCCTCGATCCAAGCATGCTGCTTGGCTTCCTGTGCCGCGATGGGACAGAGTTTATCGACTTTTGCGACAGGGTTGCGCGCGTCAGTCATCTCGTCCCGTGATCGAGGGTCAAGCGCTGATCTTGCCGATCAAACAGTTGCCACAGAAGATCTTTGCGGTGCAGGCCGAACCCCCGAGTTGGGACAATGACGACGATCCAGGCTTGGAGTCGTTTTCCGAGCCTGATCTTGACGAGGACGAAGAGGACTCGCCGGTGGTTGCGGAAAAGGACGAGGATGACGACGACGGCGATCTTGTCTCGGCCGATACCACGCTCGAGGCCTCGTCACCGGCTCGAGGGATACCGATCACTGGCCAGCGTCCTTCGGTCACGGTCGACGATGACGACTCGTGGGTGGCAGCCACCGCGACGGGATCAAGCCCGTCAAGCGCGCCCGTCATGATCGATTACCTGCCACCACTGCAGCAACGCCCGCCCATCAGCGGGCTCGTCAACGGCAATGGTAGCACGGCACGCAGCTCGCCACTCAAGCTCGGCTCCTGGGTCGAGCCACCGCGAGGTGGTGCCGCCGCTCCCAATGGCCGCTGCGTGGATCGAAATGATGACGACGAGACGGACGATGTGTTTACTCCTAGACGGAGATCATGATGGCTTCTATAGTTTGGCTCGGATTGTATGCGTTCCGAAGACACTTTGTATGCACACGATCGGCGTCTGCCCGTCTCCGAACCCGACGGACCGGTCACGGCGAAGCTTACCAGGCAAGGCTAAATCCATGCTTCGCAAGCGGCCAGACGAGAAGACGACAGATGCATCCGACACGTTGCCTTCCAAGCATGTCTGAACATCGGCCGATGCTGCCTCTGGGCCTTCAGGTGCGTCGAAGAGGCGAAAATCCAGCTGATTCGGGTAGGATCCACACCAAGACGAGATCGTCTTCTGTAGCTGCTCGAACCACGCGCACGCCTGGCATAAGGACACGGGTGGACAGTGGTATTGCCCGTACTATACGTCGCTGGGGACGCAGAGCTCTTCGTGGAGCTGCTATGAGGTGGGTCGAAGGCGTATCGAGGTGTGCTAAGCTGTGCAAGTGTCGCAACGCGTACGAGGGCGGATAGGGATGAGTGGTTTGCCAACCTGCTAGACATATGCAGCTTGTACCTTGTGGACACTTACTTTGGCAGCGGCGCGTTCCCTGGCGCTCCTCGCAATGCCCATCCTACGCAATCGTTGTCGGTCTTCGACGCAAAGAGGAGTAGCAGAGGGAGGTCTGAGCTTATCTTGGCTCTAGCTTGAAAGCTGCGTCAGAGCGTCGTCGCCGCAACATGTCCTATCATGAGTGAATACTTCTACCAGCTCGCCCAGCTCACCATGAAACCGTCAAACGGCACCCTACCCTGTCATCGACACCCGCCAGAGTGCCACATCCCATCGACTTGGCACAGAACCCAAACGGTTTCATGCGTTGCAGTTTTGCATGTCCCCACGCACAAAACAATACTTATGTCCAGTGCACCGTCTGTCCGTGGAAAGGCAAGGCGCTCTTCCGATGCACCGCGTATCACGATTGGCAGAATGCTGCGCATGCCGGGCCCCATTGTACCCCGATAGCGTCGACGCGCCCTAAAACACCAGACGATTCTTGGATTTGCGAAACAGTGAGTGCGCGGCTACTTTGCCTGCTTGCTTACGCCTCCAGTGCAGGGATCCTCCGCCCGTCGGGCGCATCTATAGGACAGACTGGCCGTGATTCACAGCCTACGTCAAAGGACATTTGCTGTACCGAGTATCCCTCGGAACAGGGGATGATCAGGATTACGTGGCAGCATTGCCCATCTCAGAGTACTGAAGCGCGTGGACCCCGGGGCTTCAAGGTTCGACGCCTCGAGACGATCTGTTGCTGATCGGGAGCAACTGGCCGGCCGGGTGGATGCTGGTACCCGCGCTGAAGTACAAAGCCAACTGTACACTGGTACTCGAGTCAGCTCTGATGGGTTGCCTGTGTCCGCATCACCCACCCGGCGTGCCACACCGAGCGGACGCAGCCGCCGATCCAAACGGTACCGGGGTTTGCAGCTTTGTGAGTGCCCCGTGTGCAAGCAAGCACTAATGGCAGTGCATATCGTCAAGGCCATGGAGCTGTGAAGCGCTGTGCCGCTGCCAGCAGCCGCATCCGTGGCACATGTCTGGCGCTGGGCAACACTGGTGCCTGAACGCCTCGGACCACCCAGAAACAGCGGACGACTCGTGGGTTTGCCCAGCGGTATGTTCAGTATGGGCAGGCAAACACTGACAACGTAGTGCGGTGGCCCAGAGCCACAAGGCAACGTTTACCGCTCCGACTGGGCCTACAGCTTGACGCCGATTGCAGCTTAATACATTTGTATGATACATTACGCCATTGTCCAATCATGCGACTCCTGCCGTAGCAAGTCAGACCCCGACGGGACGTCACCTTGCGCCTCCTCGGGAAGCGTCCCCACCCTGGTCGACTTCTTGACCGTGTCGGGCTTGAGGCACAACAACTTGCGCGCGTTGAAGTCTGATGGCCGATCGAGGCGCAGTACCCGGCACGCCGACATCTCAGCGTGTTTGACCGCTCCAGTGTGCCGAATCGTCGCTTCGTTTGATACAACACCGCGAATGTCGACCACTGGCAGGTCGGCGTACGCCGGCAGAGCTCGACCGGTCATGTGCACAACGTCGGCCGGACGGCGCATGAGCGGCACGGCAAAAGCAGACTTCATCTTCTGCACCGCCGTGTCGTTGGTCATTGGTTTGACATGCGTACCGACCTCGACGTGATTGGTGGATAGCGAGAGGAACTCGGGATAACTCGGGTACAGCATGGTGTAGCCGCGAAGATACATGAGCTCGACAAAGTAGCGCTTCCACGATTTGGACCAGTTGTTGGATCGCACGTCTGGCACCAGCACATCGGAGATCTTGTGGCCGGTCGCACCCGACAGGCGCAAGGTAAGGAACGTGTGAAACTCGCGCCAGACCTCGGGGAAGTAGACTGCTCCCCACGAGCAGGGTACCTGCGACATGTAGGGAGTGTCCGGGTCGAGCAGGGCTGCCTCGATCGCGCTTCTTGCGCCAACAGCGCGGCGCTTGCCCGACTGTAGGCCAATGTGCTTTTGCTGATACAGGCTGATGCCTATCATCCCTTTGCTTTGGTTCCTATCCGGACCATAGCGGTATTGCAGGATGGCGAGTTTGAGCCACGCATAGTACATTGGCGAGACCTCGACGTCGTCCTCGAGCAGCACACCATACGAGTCGTCATCGGACGGATACCAGCTCTCGACAATAGCCGACAGCAGACCGCCAAACACGACTCGATGTCGGACCGAGATGGGTCCGAATGGCCAGCGCAAGGATCTGATCAGTGCCTGGGTCGACCGATCGGTGGTCTGTTCGAGGGAGACGGAAAGCTGCACAGAGTCGCCAAAGTAGTTGGCAGACACCAGAGAGTCGAGTAGGCGGCTGAGCGAGTGCGGGCGGTTATGCGTGATGACCGACAGCTCGATCCTCGGCGTGTACCAGTCTGACAGGTCAGCAGGTTCAAGACGAGAAACGGACGTACTCAGGAGTGCCTGTCGGCCCAATGACCCGATCCATTCGGCGAGTTCGAGCTCTTCTTCGACGAGTGCGATGGTCACGGCAGGTCGGATCGATGTATGAAAATGCTCGATACCGGCTTGCCCGACGAGATGGAAGAGCGCGTCGACGGATGACAGCGACGACAGCCAGTCCGGTTCAAAGTCTGCCATAAGGCGGTGAAAGTGTAGATGACACGCTCCGTTGATGTATTCCTCTTGAGCTTTTGGTTCGGAAACAGCCAAGTGGACAGTGTGCCCGCTACGGACAAATGCACACAAGGCTGTCTGGAAGTTTGCAAGATGCGCTACGGTCGGCATGACCACAACAATGACGCCAACGTCTGGATTCGTCCGTTTCCTCTGCGTATGTATGGCGGGTCGGCGTAGGCTTCGATAGAGCTGCTGCAGAGTAGCGAAAGGGAAAAGTGAAGTTACGGGCTCGTCATCGTCTGCGGTGGAAGCTGACAACCCAAGCTGCGCTTGTATTTGGTTTGCCGCGCTTTCCGGCATGCGAGCATCATCGGCCGGAACGACGAAACCGCCAACGCCACCATCGCGGGTTATAGCCTGGCCGAGCGCAGCCCATACGCCTGTCGCAGGCGAGTAGGGAGCTACGTTCATCCCAAGGCCGTCCTCTACACGCGCGAGCTGTGTGAGACTAATGGCAAATGGCGGCAGCAGGAACGCCACTGGTACAGGTCTGTCGTCCTGAGACGATACCGCACTGAAGTTGGACGGTGTCAAGCGCGCGCCGAGATGGCCGATAGGTTTCGCGGTGAGCCCATGGACGATGGGCGCTGTCGCCACTGCAAGTTGCCGCACTTGCGAGCCGAGCTGCTGCGTAAAGAGCTCGTCTGCTAGTGGCAACATGACCACCCATTCGTGCGACCCACTGGTCGCGGCACGGTGTACCGCGTGCAGTGCCCCGCGTTCCGCCTCCATCTCCTCGGGAAAGCCAACGACTACGACGTTGGTGCGTCCCGACCACCCGGATAACATCTGCTGCAGTGGACGCTCAAAAGGCGCAGGAGTTGCAAGAACGAGCGTTCCAGTGAGGTCGGTCAGGTTGGTAGCGAGAGCGGCGTCCACGTCGTTGAGGTAATCCTCGAGGGATAACGGGATCGAAGCCATTGGCAGTAGATACAACACTGCGCGGTCGACCGGCAACGGCTCGTATTTGACGGGGCCAGACAGGAGACGAGGAAGCAGCTCGGACGGTTGAGGCACAAAGGGTGGCGGTGGTGGACCCAATGGCGAAGGATATCGCCGTGTGGAGGTTTTGCTCGGATTGCTTGACGGATGAGAGCCCCTTTCGCCCCATACGTCCAAGCGCATATCGTTCCGCCACGACGATTGAGACCAGCATGCGGCAAGTATGAGCAGCAAGGTGGTGAGCAGAGCATACTTGACGGCGGTTGCTCTGCGTGCGGGGAAGTACCATCCCCGCTTGTTGCAAGGTCGAGGCGGGTGTTCCAAGAACGAGCTGAGCTTGTCGAACGAGCTGCTGGGAGTGATGGGCGGTGAAGGGAGCGGGGTGGTGTTGTGGATGATCGGGGAGAAGCGGGCGGTGCAGGCTAGAGCTGGCGAAGTGTACCCATACCGACCCTGTCCTCCCTCGTTGAGGCGACCCCTGCGCGCCGGCGACCTGAGCGTCACTTCTGCAAACCCGTACGAGCCCATGGTTGTTGTCCGTGACGGCCAGTACTTCGAGCTGAGACCTGAGTATAGCATCAACACGATCGACTTCATCAGTTGAAATGTCAATCCACGTCCGTCAATATCGGCGTGCGATGACGATGCATGGGTCGGAAATGCAATAATGGACAGAAAGACGGGATGAGATTACTGGGTTGAGCCGGCGGATGTGGGGTTGGGTGGGTTGGGTAAGACTATAGATCCGGCCGAGAGGCGGCTATGTGACGATAGGGCATCTTGCTGGGCGTGGGCGAGCTCGGCGTAGAGCATCTTGTAGCGGACGAGCTCGTTTTCAATTTCCTCCTTTTCAATCTTGGACATGACGAGCTGGCGAACGAGCTCGACGTGTTCTTGGTTCCTGCGAGGGTAAGCCATGCCCAATGTAATCAGTCAACCAACATGGTCGCGAGCGAGCCCTCGAGGCTTTTTCTGCGCAAAGTCAGAGCTGTATTGTGACCAGAGCGCGACGTACACTTGGAAGCTGAGATTACGGTTCACGTTGCGCAAGTTGTCGACCTCTTCGGCGTGGCGATTCTGCGCCCGACACTGCTCGTGCCATTCAGCAGCATAGGAATCCAGCATGAACGGCGTTCTGGTCCATCAGCTCGACCCTGTCGTGAAAGCACTCACATCCGCACATCGTACGCGTCGCGCACAAACTCGTTCGCCTTCCACTCGCCCTCGCCGAGATGATCCGGGTCTTCGGCGTCACGATCTGCTGGATTGGCCTTGTACATTTCGAATAGGTTTGATTGGAGGTATTTCAGGATGCCTTCGAATTCGAGCGTGCATAGCTCGTCTTCAGACTTTTTGAGGAGAGCGAGGGAAAAGCGGAAGATGGCCTCGATCCCTTCGGCAAACACAATGTCAAGAACGCGGTACACGAGGGAGAGTGGGAATCTGCGAGTGTTGGATTGGGCGATGGGACGAAGAGGCAACGTACCGATACGAAAACATGGTCATGAACCATTGACTAGCAAACATGCTACTCTTGACGCCCGAGCGGGTGAAATGCACATGCAAGAGTGGGAGGATCTCCTCAACCAGGCGGTCGAATTGAAACAAGCGCAGTTGAAGGCCTGGCATGTCTGCGAGAAAGTGGGATCGGAGATCGTACTGGGTCGTTAGCGGGGGGCGTCGTCACGATTGATTCAGACCTACAGACTCCATCAAGCGCACGAGGACGCAAAACGCCTCTTCATCCGGCATCTGCTCGCGTTAGTCTGGGCTTGGCCTCTCCCGCGCAACCCACGTTTAGCAACAAGGCGGCAACAATGAACGCTAGGCCCTGGGTATAGCCCACATCACGATCATACCTATTCATGAGCTCTACCCTTGCGGTAGTGAGAGCGACTTACAAGCTGTATGCCTTGACGACCATGAACAGTCCCTCTTGACCAACCCCTCCGCCCTGCTGGAAGAACTCGTGGTTCGGAAACGTGCGATTCAGATCCTTCTGGATCGATTTCTCATGCGGTGATGTTTGCTTCAACAAATCTTTGTATGTCGCTTCGAGCGAGGCTGATTTCGAGGACGACATGAGTTGCCAGATATGCCCTCTGCACGGGTCAGCATCTCCCAACGTATCGTCGTCTGCACCGACCTGATGACAGCCGGGATGCCCTGCTGAATAGCGCGCGAAAGGTCTTTCGGCCTCGTCCGCGCCATCTCTTCATAATCCTGCACGACGGCGCCCCAGAACCCCCAATCGACGCCACCCTCGACGACGCCCTCCTTCTCCTTGCCCTTTACGATCGCCGCTGCGGATCCCGGTTCTGCATCCTCTGGCGATTCGCCCGCAAGCCGCTCTCTGCGCATCTCGCGCGCGGTACCCTCCATCTCACCTTTGAGACGCTGAAAGCCCTCTTTGAGCCTGTTCTCGCCACCCATTTCGCGCGAGCGTCGGCGGTCAGACTGAGAGGTTGAGGACTCGACTTTGTTGATGATAAAGGCGGTTGAGGAGGATGCGGTCCGCTTCAGAGGTGGAGGTTGCGGTTTGGGCGGAGTGTTGCGCGTCGTGAGGAGCGTGGCGATCGAGGAGCGCCAGGTGTTGGGTTGGGAGCTCGAGGGCGTTGGTGATGGTGAGCGAGACTTTTCCGTCGGTGCGCTTGGAGCGGGTGCAGAAGCGCTGGTACCGGGTAGGCCAAAGCCAAGACTGGGGAAAAAGCTGCGAACGCCGCCGGCTGTGCCAGCGCTTGGGCCTGCGGCCGCACTCGGCCCCGTTTCGACTGGCGGAGTCGCAATGGGTGAAGTCAGCATGTCTTCAATCCGCATCGGACGCGGCGGGCTGAGCGTATATGCTGGTTGATCCGTGTCAACGACCGGTGACGGCGACGGCGATACATTGTTGAGCGGAATGTCGGTCAGCGAGAGCCGATTGGCATCGCTGGCGGCCGGCGAGGGCTCTGCCGGGGGCGGTGAAGAGGTATCGAGCTTGAGAGTGCGTTTACCCGGCGACGGCGACGTTGCCGAGCGAAAGGATGCTACCGAGGGGGACCGGGGACGATTGGGCGTGACGTTTGGTGAGAGCGTCTGGGTGTTGCCTGGTTTGGAAGGCGAGGCGTTTGCGTTGAGCGCTTGGATCCTAGCACGGATGGAGGATACGCCGGTTGTTGCTGCTGCTGGGGAGAGGCCACGAGGCGAGGGCGAGGGCGAACGAGAAGTCTGTGGAGAGGGGCTAGGTGTACGCTCGGGCGTTGATGGGGATGACGCAGTGTCAGTCGTCTCTGACCGCGCTCCAGGGCCCGGCTCTGGCTCTGGCTCTTTGATGATGGGTGACTCTACCGCCGCCGGCTTATCCACAGGCTCCGAGCTCCTTGTCGCACTCGCCATCACGGCCGGCTCCTCGACCTCGACGTCGTCAAACGTATCACTGCCCGCTTCCGAGTCGACGTCGGACCCAGCTTGAGTACCAGACGCCTGCGACTCCTTGACTGTATGCAGCGAGAGCTCGTCTGCGTCTGAAGACGCGGCCAGGCTGTCGTCGGCATACAGCTCGGCGTCTTTGAGGTCGGTCGAGGAGCGATCGCGCGTCATGGCGCACGGCCGGAGATCTTTAGCTTTGGAGGATAAGTGACACTCTTGTAGCCTCCCTGCCTGCGATGAAGGCCTTGTAGCCTACTGTTTGGCGGTCAAACGCTCGCTGATGCTGCTCAAGACGTTTTCCAAGACGCGCACGGATCGCGTGCACCGACTCGAGCGAGCCTATCGGTGCTGCCTCGCGCCTATAAGTGACCCCGGTTGTGGATAGGCTTGCCACTAGGCGCACGGGGATGACGCACGGCGCGGACCGGTCAAGCTCACCGATCGTCCTCAGCAAGTGTCTGTAACTCGAAATCACTACTATCACACCATGCCCGTCTCAACCACTGACAAGATCATCACCCTCACCCTGGACGAGGTCAGTGTTACCCCCGGCAGTCGCACGGTCTCCCGGTCCGGATGAGCACAGACCAAGCTGACAGACGGTGCAGGCTACCAGTGTCGAGATTTAGTCAGTATCATCCTTTCGCGTCCGTGGCATCGCCTGGGTGTCCCCTCGCAATCGTCTGATGCTCATGACCGATGCTGATGCTCCCAGCCTGTACGGCGCCACGGTAACGTCGTGGAGGCAGGCCGGCAAGGAGCGCTTGTTTGTTAGCTCCAAAGCCGTCCTCGATGGCTCCAAGGCTGTCAGTGTACCCGTACCTGTACCCAATCGCTGACGATTCAGATCCGCGGCGGGATCCCCGTCGTTTTCGTACGTCGTCAACCTCGTAACGACCCATCTAACCTTGCAGCCCACGTTCGGCCCGCCTCCCTCGGCGACCGACCCGTCATTGAGCGCGCACTCCAAGCTGCCTCAACACGGGTTCGCACGCACCTCCAACTGGAAACTCGATTCCACCGTCATGGACCGCCCTGAAGGCGTGTCCGTCCGCCTCGCACTGCCCGTCACGCCCGAAATCAAGGCAATCTTCCCGCACGCGTTCGACCTCGGCTACGTCGTGACGCTGACGGCGCACCAACTGTCTACCGACCTGCACGTCAAGAACACGGGGTCCGAGCCATTGAAATTCCAGGCGCTGTTGCACTCGTACCTTGCCGTGCCGGACGCTAACAAAGTCAAGATCGAAGGCTTGGTCAGCGGACTCGAATACAAGGATAAAGTCAAGGGCGGCCAGATCTCTACATGGCCCGGTGGCGATCTCACGGTTGAGAATGAGACGGACAGGTCGGTGTTTGAACCCACGATCGTCTAGTCTAACCGACCGAACCGCAGAGTGTACCAAAACGTCGGCCCGGCCGAACTCATCGTGCACGATGGCGCCGGTGGCGGTCTCCGCACGCGCCTTCGCGGGTTTGAAGAGTACGTCGGGGGACCGATGCGATTGTACTGACGCGACAGTGTGGTGACGTGGAACCCGCAGGAGAAGACGGGCAGTGCGATTGGCGACATGCAGCCCGGTGGCTGGGTGAGTGCCAACATAAATGACATCGTAACGCTGACAAGGAAGAACCATTATGTCTGCGTCGAGCCAGGCTATGTGCGCGAGTTCAAGACTCTTCAGCCTGGCGACGAGTTTACCGGCCAGCAAGTGCTCTCTGTCATCTAGCCGCGTGACTATCCTAGCCACTGAGAAGTCTATGATGCAAAACTGCGCAGCCCGCTGCCACTTGACCTTGGCGCTGCGAGCACACGTCACAACCTAGGCGAGCACCTCCCCATGATCTCCTTGCTCCACCATTTACCATCGTGTCCTTGTAAAAGCTCTGGTACTGATCATCCGCGAGCTCGATGTGGGATGCCTTACCTGACGGCCGACTCGAGCTTTCGAGTGTGGCGGAAACCTCGGTGGGTGTGCGAGCATTGAGAAACAAGAGCGTCAAGGAGGATGACGGCGTCGTCACTGGGCTATGGCTCGATAGGCTATGCACGCGAAGGACCGCTAGGGAAGGCCCATACGCAGCTTGCGGACCGAGAGGCGTCGTCTCCGCCCGATGTGGAAGCGACGCGGTGCTTGAGCTGGGCATCCGCAACCGCTTTCAACCGACTCTACAGCCGATCCAGACGTTGCTCATCTGTGCGCTATGGCCGCCAAGCTGTCCAGTCAGACGTCTACCTTTACATGACTGACCGCAAAGATGCCGGCTCAGGCACGGATCCTGCGTCTTTCGGCTGACATCAACACGCACGTCGAAGACGATCCAGCGCGCTCAGAATGCTTGCGGTCACATGCTTTGCGAACAGGAAGCGTCGGAGCGTCGTACATCCGGCATGCATAGGGCCAGGACGGCTGAACCGGGCGTACGGGCTCGAGCGCGAGGTTGTACTTATCGAATGACATATGCCTACCTGATCTGCTAGGACTCACTACTGAGACTGTGACTCTTGCCACTTCGCCTGGGCATTGCATGCGGTCTCCAGGGCTGCATTGATGCCTTTCGTTAACTCGGCATGTTCCTCAGCCGGAATGGTAACGCCCTCGAGTACGGCGATAATCTCTTCGTATTTTCGTTTCCATTGCGTGTCCGATAGCTGGACGTGTCTCTTGTTTCCGTTTTTGACGGTCTCCTCAAGCGTTTTCGCGTACGTAGACAGCTGGCTCACGGCAGTCTGGAGAGAGGCTACAACCTGCTCGAGCGATCTCGTATCGGGATATACTTTGGGCATTGCTTGTTGTTCCCTCGCCATTGGCTTGCACCGCGTTATATCCCTGCGAGCTAGAAGGCCCGGCGACGAAGGCATGATGCACCTTTAGCGGACCGAAACCCGCTCGGGTGCTGAACACAGCTTCTGGACGGGCACAGAGCCCCGCCAAGAGCAGAGGAGCGCTGTCCGACGATAGCGAGCACCATCTAGGAGTATGCTCGGCCCGTACAAGCGAGGCCAAGCGAGAGAAGGCCAAGCGAGAGAAGGCCAAAGCGGTCAAGGGATTTCTCCAGTCGCCGGTGGCGTCGACGAAGCGAGATCGCTCTTGCGGTAGACGGGGAATACCCGGGCGTTTCGGTCACTCAAAGGGTTGGTACAAGTGCATACTACATAGTGCAGACGACTGCGCTGCAACGTTGGAGACGGCGTCATGGGTGATCCGACTACGTCCCAGTTTAAGCGCGCGCACCGTTAGCAGCCGAGGATGTTTCGGTCCACGTCGATTCGACTCTACCATCAGTTCACGTCGGTTCTTGCAAACACAGACTCTGCTCAGCTGACAGCCATAGCGCGAATCGAAATGGCTCCCCTTCACCCCGAAATCCTCTACGCTCAGCGCAGCTCGGCCGACGAGGCGGAAAAGGTCGGTCAGTCGTTGAGAACGAGCATGCGGCTCACTCGAGCAGAACATTCTCTACCTCACGATTCAAGCGTGCGTTGGCTCTGTCGGTCGAATCAAACTGACGTGACAGTCCTGATATCCAAGGCGAGCCCGTGCTCAAGATTGAGGACAAGAAGATTACTTTCCAGGCCAAGACGGGAGAGTGAGTAGTCGCGGTCGATTGGCATCGGCTCACCCGACAGTGCGTCCAAGGGCGTCCCGGAGAAGGAGCTGGCGTGCGAGCTCGAACTCTATGACGAGATCGACCCTTCGGTGGGTTTCCACAGGGCCGCGACTGTGCTGACGACCCCAGTTGACCAAGAAGACGGCCACCTCGCGTGCCATCGTCCTCATCCTCCGCAAAAAGGAGGCCAAGGCCGAGTACTGGCCCCGCTTGGTACGTCTGGTCAAAGCGTCAAGCCTGCTAACCCGCGCAGACCAAGGAGAAGCCCAACAAGAACTGGATCAAAACCGACTTCTCCAAGGTGGGTCACCGTGACTACACCGAGCGCACTAACGCTCGCAGTGGGTCGACGAGGATGAGCAGGAAGACGCGCCGGTCGAGGACGAAGGCGCGGGCGGTATGCCCGGCGGCGGCGGCATGGACATGGCCAGCATGATGGGCGGCGGCGGCGGTGCCGGTGGCCCAGGTGGCATGGACTTTGCTAGCATGATGGGCGGTATGGGCGGTGGCGCCGGCGGTCCCGGTGCCGGCGGCATGGACTTTGTGCGTGTGCCGACAAACTCTGGCGGCCGCTGACTCGCACAGGCCAAGTTGATGGAGCAGATGAAGGCCAACGGTGGCGGCGCCGGTCTCGACGACGACGACGACGAGATTGCCGACGAGGCAGACGACGAAGAGGCGGCTGAAGCGTCCAAGCTCCAAGACCTTGACAAGCCCGAGTAGACCTAGTCGTGTCAATATGAATTTGTGCAAGCTGTCGAACGGAAGCAGTTTGAGCGATCGTCATGACCGATCGGTAGTCTTATTCTCCGTACAATGGTAGCGTTACTGCAGGTCAAGGGCTTGACGCTCAGGCGGGACGATGGCGAGGGCAGTGCGATCTTGAATGTGCGTGCTACCAGTCGGGACGAGCTGACGGCAGGATGTCTCGTTTGATGTCAACGAGGGCGAGGTGTTGATCCTCAAGGGGCGTAGTGGGAGCGGGTGCGTAGTTCACCCATCCAGCTCTGTCTAATGGCTTAGGAAAACAACGCTGTTGAAATGCCTCGCCGAGCTCGACGTGTATCAAAAGGGCCAGATCACCCTGCGCGGCAAGTGAGTCGTTCGATGCGTCATCACATTGCTGACGTCCAGAATCGCCGCCGACTATGGTGGGTATCCTTACCTTGAACACGCTGACGCCAGGGATCCCCACGTACCGCACAAAAGTGCTATATGTCCCACAACGGCCGTCCCTCCTCCCAGGGACGCCATTAACATTCTACCACACGGTCAAGGAGTTTGCGTCTCGCACCCACGCGTCGACGGCTCCGGCTACGCGGTGGTACTCGTCTTTGATGGGCTCTTCGACAAGCCCAACGTCTAACGGTGACAGCGGCGGCGGGAGCGAGCCACTCGACCCGATCAAGCTCGCGAAAGAGTGGGGCGTCGACGGCCAGCTTTGGACTCGGGACTGGAACACGCTCAGTGGGGGTGAAGGGCAGCGGATCGCGCTGGCCATCGCGCTGAGTCTGGGCGGGGCCGAGGTTGTGCTACTAGATGGTAGGTCTGGCTGGGTCGACAACGCTGACGGCAGAACCAACCTCGGCACTGGACGAGCAAACGATGCAGCAGGTCGAAAAGTCTATCGTTGCCATGCTCCCGCGATCGGTACGTATTGAAGTGATTGACATGGCTGACTCTACAGGGCAAAGGAACGGGTCTGAAAGCGCTCGTGTGGATCACGCACGAAGCGTCCCAAGCCGATCGCGTTGGGACACGCACTTTCGACCTCGCAGCGTGATGCATCACTCGTCCATGTGCAACATCTGTCGTTAGCGTTGCTCTCATCAGGGCGACGTACATATTTCCTCTTGTGCTCCTTGCGCCCGGCCGCGCTGATCGCCTCGATATCCGCCGCCGACAGATCAGGCTGGTTGAAATACTCGAGGTGTTCAACCAGGCGCTCCTTTTTCGCCGACGTTCTGTCATAAGCTGCATCCGGATATCGCAACTCACGTCACGGTGATCCCCTTGTGCGTCTGCTCGAGCCACTTGAGCAGCACTTGGCTCTCGCTGCGCCCCGTCTCGCCCGCAATCCGCTTGACAACCGCGTCGACGCCAGTACCGCTTCCCCACGTCAACGTGCTCAGTCCACCATAGTTGGCCGTCGTGATCCCGTGCTTTGCGTGCAGTCTCAACAACTCCTCGGCCGTGTCGAGCACAAGCGGGTGGTATTCAATCTGATTGACGGCCGGGACGACCTTGGCCGTTTTCAACAGCGATTCGAGGTCTTTTGGGCGAAAATTGGAGACACCGATCGACTTGACGAGCCCCTCGGCTTGGAGCGCCTCGAGGGTAGCCCAGTGCTTGGCAATGTCTCCGCCGGCCTGCCGTCAGCTCCGTCATGGTAGATTAACTCACCAGCGGAGTGTGGATTAAGTACAAGTCGAGGTAATCAACGCCGAGCTGTCGTCAGCTTGGCCACGTCTGGGCAACTCACATCCGCGAGCGTCGACTTGATCGAGTCGCGCGGGTCAAACGTCGCCTCGCCGCCAGCCTTGTACGCTTTCGACGTGATGAACAGTTGGTCGCGCGGAATCTTGCTCTCGGCGATAGCCTGGCCAGTGTACTACGAGTCAGCGAGGTCGAGTCAAGGTCGCTTACCTTTTCGTTGCCGTACACCTGGGCGGCATCGATGTGAAGCAGGCCGGTCTGCAATGCTTGTAGCGTTGCAGCCGTCGAGTCCTTGCCGTACAGCGCGGTGCCTACGACGTTAGACAACTCAGGCTGCGATGATCAACAAACCAGTGCCGAAAGCAAGGCGCGGCACTGCATCGTCAGCCTCAATCACCTCAGCTAAGCGCACCCACCCTTGTGGCCGTCGTTGAGGGTTACAGTTGGGACAGTCATGGTGTGGTTGTGGGATTGCCGGAGTGCCGCGCGAATGGGCCCAAGTAGTCGCTTGCTCATCCACCGCTCGAGTCATCCGGCGTCATCCGACGTTGGGATTAGCCAACTGCGCGACGATCGGCCGTGCGCATAGTTACGTTATGGTCGGTGGCGTCTATTCATGGAGTGTTTAGCAGCTGTAACGTTCGAGTCTCATCTTGAGGCAGACCGTTCACGAGGTGATGTGATCGCGCTTCGACCGAGTCTCCAAGCAGCTTGACAAATCACCCACAGCGGGTTGAGATGCGACGGTGAGGATGACTGGTCTTTCACCTTGGTGAACTAGTGCGCTTGAGTCGCGTATCCGTTTCCATGAGCCAGAACTGGGACTCGAATGTAGTGCATATAGGCAGGGACCATGGGGCTATGTACGAGAACGATGGACAATACGGCATGTGCTTGATCGCCAACTGCGACGCGTCAGTGCAGTTGGTGCGATGCAGTACTCACGTTAGACCGCCTCACTACGTGCACGACCTGTGCGGGAGCGTGCTCTCCTTGAGGTGCGTGCCCAAGCTCTGCGCCCGCGCCCACGCGCGCCCGCAAGCACACGCAAACTTGTGAACACTGTGGGGAGTGATCTTGAGGTTCAAGGTGTTCACGTCAGGGTGGCAATCTTCGATGTGGCGTGTCTTTTCCATTCCACAGGTCGGACACCTCAGCGAGCTGTGAATGAGCCGGTGGACTATCAAAGCTCGATGGACCCACGGGTGTGGGGCACAGACTCTTTTGACCTTGGGAGGAAGAGTAAGCGGATCGCTACTTTGGGCACGTCAGTTTCAAAGCAACCTGATAACCGCCGCCGTAGTGACTCACTTGCTAGCGTCATGCGCGTGCTCCGGGTAGTCCTCCAGGTGCGCAGTGAGGGCGGTCTGGGACTTCCAGGTACGCCAACAGCCTGGGCATGGCTGAGCAACGGGGAATTTGAGAGTACTGGCGGTGGATGATCCTGGGATGATGCTGTTGTTGCCACCTCAGTCAGCCACGTTTCAGGACTTAGATCAGTCGGAGACGCACGGCGTGAGGTTCAGGCCGAGCAAAGCCTGACTCCCTTGGGTCAAGAACGCCTTGACAACGTCCGAAGTGACTTGCCCGGTGTGCGTGGGCTGAGGGTAACACCGTAAGTGAAGATTATGCTACCTGCAAGGAGGCGATCACCAACCTCATATCGGCAAAGAGGGAAACTCGAATGCATCACTAGACTACTGCGCCGGCAGGAGGTGCTAACCCCCAGCTCGCCCATACTCCGCTCGAACGCCTAACCCCCAGGGTTCAACACCTCATTCACGTCGTGTTCGTCCTCGACAGGATCGGCGCTCTTGCGCGGCTTTTTGGCGGCTGCCCGGCTGCTCTCATCCGAAGTCTTGTTGTTAGCCATAGTCTCAGCAACAGTACTCGGCTCTACGGTGACAGTATGTAGTGATACATCTCAAGCACAGACGCCGACAGACGTTCTCTAACCCCTGTCTGCGCGCCGATCCATCTCAGGGGGGCCGAGGCCGCAGGCCGGCCAGCTTGGCCAGAAACGCGCTCGCGTGCCAACTTTTCACAGCGGTGAGCAAGCAGAACAGCAGGAGACCGAGTCATCGTTTGGTGGTCGCAAGCAGTCGCTAGCTACACCCGGTCTTCGGCAGTTGCAACACCCGCCCTCGTCCGTGTAGGCGGATCAACGCTACGCGGTCAAAGGCCCGTCAAGCCGCAGCTCCTTCGCTGGGGTTGAACGTCCTTGCGTGTCGCTAGTCGTCGGGCCGTGGAGCCGGCACAAGCCCGACCCTATGCCTCCCGCCCAACCTTGGCCGTACGTGTCACGACTCCGGCCGAGTGGTAGTCATGTCAGAATATGTCCAGATCGAGTGTTACTCCCGTAACACTCGATATTGACCTTTTTAGGGCAGCGGTAGGGACTGGACACCCATGCCGTCACATCTCGTCCCTAGAACAGAGAGGCAGAGCACATAGGGAGAAGAAGAGAGAGGAGAAGAGACGAAGGGACTTCCGAGGGAGTGGCGAGGTGCCATAACGCCGTAATCCCGGGATATGCTCTAACCCCCATCCTCGCGCGCTTGTGGAGCTTGTACGTCGCTTCGCCGGTGCAGACTCGATGTGCTAATTACGATGCAGGGGGCGGTGCTCCAAAGTACAAGACCTCTTGGACCTTGAACTAGAGCTCGAAGATGCCTTCGGCTCACATGGACGAGGCGTGTATCTGTATTCAGCAGTGGAGGAACCGGTGAGCTTCCACGCGGCATTGCGCACGGCTAACCTTTAGTCTGTCGCATATGTCGGATTGACAGCAAACTCGTTTCGCGCCAGGATGCAGCAGCACTTTGATAATGCGGTCAACTCGCGTGTGGATGTGGCAAGGGGTACGTGGGCCACCCCACCCAGTGTCTACTGACTCGAACAGCACGCTGGCCCGACAAGGAAGACTGGGAGGCGGTCGTTCTGGCAAAGCTCCCGGACGATACACCGATCAAGATGTTCTACATGGCTGAGACTCTACTCATGGTGACGTTCGATACAGTTCAGACGTTTGATGCGGTCAAGTTCTCAGGTAAGCAACTCGCGCAACAAAGATGTGGCTCATCACTGCAGGTAGTCTGAATCGGAATATCACGGACAACGCCATTATGCACGAGGTCAAGCTGCCCGTGTACCTGATTGAGCTGCTGTTTGAGAGGAGGCAGGAACTCGCCGAGGCGGGTTTCAAGTTCCCCATGGTTGGTCAGTCTCGTTCGCCGCCGAAGAGGGACAAAGCTCAGCTGCAAAAGGCGTGCCACATGCAGACGAGGCGAAGGCTCAGTATGGCGACTTGGTTGACGGGATCGTCCAGCCGAGCTACGTGATCGAGATCCTGCGGGGCACGAGTCGGCGGTGCTGGTACCGCATCTTTGATAAGCTCTATCCTGTACGGGTGAGCGATTACACCAGCGCCCCACCCCCAGTCAGCTCGTCGCGCGCCGGAAAGGTACGTCGCTTGCAAGCGCACCGACATCGTGCTAAACCTAGTCGAGGAAGGTTTATATGTGCATGCTCGGCTATACGTCCCACCAACCTACACTATGCAACCGTATGAAGTCGCAGACGAGCGCGTATTGCGATGTGAACGGCCGTCCGCCTATGGTCAGGCGCAAGCGGATAAGCACGGCCCTACTGTCGAGCGACGACTTTACGTGTCTGATGAAGAGTTGCTACGGGTGTGTCATGTTATACATCCAGCAATCTGTCAGCCCATGTCCGGTACTGCTTGTGTTCTGCGAGACAGGTAGTCGGTCAGCAGGCTTCGCAAAAGACTGGAACGGAGAAACTGACCTAGTCGACGCGAACATGCTTCGCTGACTTGCTGACGAGCCAGTGCTCGTTGGCCTTGCGCAACTGAGGCCAGGCTCGACCGCACCGACATACGGCAGTTTGGCGTCAGAAGGGTAGGTGAGGTCATCGGCGTCGACCGTTGGGTGATGTTTCTCGACATGGCCGACCAGTGAGTTGATTTTGGCGGCGTGGTGGTACCCGTCGACTGGGCAAACGACACTGCAGCGGTCAGATAGGTTGTTCAGGACCGCCTCGAAGCGACAGACTGGCCAGGCGGGAGAGTAACGGCCGGCTTCCTGCGCACATGTCAGCAACGCGTCAAAAGGTCCGCAATGCTTACAGGCTGGGTTCGTGG
This sequence comes from Holtermannia corniformis, assembly GCA_001599935.1. NCBI lineage: Eukaryota > Fungi > Basidiomycota > Tremellomycetes > Holtermanniales > Holtermannia > Holtermannia corniformis. The sequence goes on along the minus strand of BCIJ01000025.1, from coordinate 52,807 downwards.
CCTGGGTAGTCAACGAGATGGTGGTCGAAGCTGTATTGCGACGCGAAGGAATGCTTGCAAGCCCAGCACGTCACTCGCTGCCCCTTGGATACGACCGGTGGTCTTGAGAGGGCAACATCATCAGCATCAAGCATTATCGAGTTGGATTCGAGCCAGCCGCGAACTGACAAGGGTCGGCGCTCGTTACAGACTCGCTGCCCACTCGCCGTCTTGTGGTCTTTCAACCACAGCTGCACTTCGGCAACGGTTGCGGGAAGGTAGGTTGCCTGCGTTGAGTTAGCCGGCGTCTGTGCGATTTGCACTGTCACTCACCGTCGCATCTTTGGCAGCGCCACAAGGACGAGCTGGCGCTTGGACAAGCAGCGGGACCTGGCCGGTTGCTTCCTTTGGCATTGCGCCGTACCAGTGGTGATGCGGTAACGATGGTGGTGGTGATGATGGTCGACAGCCGACGCGTCGCCAGGTGACCTCATCTCCCTTTGATCCGCGCCATGTTGAACGCTATTGCCATCAGTGACTGTCAGCACAGACTCCCAAGCGTGTGGGGACAGGACGAGTCCCTTGGGGTGAGGGGTACGCTGCAAGCCGAGATGCTGAACCTCGCGAGCGCAAGGCTGCTTGAGTACCGGCACGTATGCCATCGCGTCCTCTGTTCTGCCTATGAGATGTATTCTCGACGCTCGGCCGCGATCCGGGATGTTCAATCGTTGCTATCGACGTCAGGCCGTGCGGAGAGATGCGGTAGCACGCCGCTAGCATTTGGCACCTGCTAGCACGGCAACTTGCTTCTTTTTTCCTATGCGAGCCAGCATAACATTCTGTCACGTTCCGTAGTATCGTACGACCGCCCAGTGCTCGTGTCACTTGCTAGCCAGCTCCTCGTGCAATCCGAGCCTCAATCCGACGCCGGCAACACTGCGAGTGAGGCAGAGTGGCACGTCAGTAGTGAGTGCTTCGGACAGCGTTCTCGACATACGCCAGGAGCTGACGAGTACGCATGACAGGCCAGGCTCGTACTGTCCACCTTATCAGACACCCGCAGAGTGAGTTGCTATGGCAGCGTCTCAGGCGCAGCGCACCGTACCACCCTCCCCGACTGACCTGCGTTGAAGCCCACCCATTACCATGCCCACGCCTTATCCACCATGGGGCTACGACATACCATATTGGATCGTTCCTGATGCACCAAGCAAACAACCCGGTGTTCAGTATTCAAGAACTTAGACTACCAAAGTGGAAGGTGAACGACTCGGAAGACTTGATCTCGATCGATGTCGATCGCGTGATACTTGTCCCTGGCAAGACGGTCCGGGAGCAACGGAACGATGTCGCGACCAAGCTTGCGGCGATTGCCGGGTGGGCGATGGCGCTGTTGGAGCAGAGAGCTGCAGACATCGGGCGGGGACAAGCAGGCGAGCCAACACAGGGCTAGGTCCTGACTGTGGTTTCGCTTGGAAGCGGCAGTACATCGGCTCGTTTGGGTACGCTACCTAGCCAGGTCAGTCCACCCCAGAGTGTCGAGCGGGACAGCAACTGAATGGATCCTCAGTACGCGGCCGCCTGCGAGACCTTGTTTCAGCGATACATGGAACTTTCCATGGATACGCGAGAGTCGGTCACCAGATCCCATGCGGCCTTGATGGGGACCTCTTTCTCCGCGCCGCCATACGAGGTTGAACTGAGTCTGGAGCTATCTCGAATGGAGAACCTGTTGCGCCTGCCCCTAGACGGTTCGGCGGTGACGGAAACGTCACTATACCAGGGCTGGGCTGAGGTAAGCAGCACTGCTTTTAGTCTAGGTATACTGACGCTGTCGACAGCGCATTGACCGTATGGGCTTACCGCTGAGTGCCGCGGAACAGACTCGACACAGCCCTCCGATCAAGATCCGTGATCCTCAACACCGTATCACTCTCTTCGACGGATCCGATGGGCGTCGGAACGTATACGTGTATGCGAATTCGCCTTTCACGGCCCAGTCCAACTACGGCGTCGGCCGTCAGCAGCACCTCAACCCATTTTTCGCTTGCCGGGATCTCGATCATTTGCTAGGGAACCGGGAGCTAGTCGTAGGTGCGCAACTCACAACCGAAGTTGAATCGGAAATCCGGGCATGGCAGTCGCACTGGGCGCTGTCAGATGGGCAGGTCAAAGCCTGTATCGAGCACTGTAAACTCGGCTATGGCTTGCTTGACTTTCACAGTACGCCCTTCGCGCTCCTTCCACCAGACTAGGCTAACACATTCTAAGTATAGCTTTCGCGCATCGCGTCAATGGCATCTCGTTCGTACCACCGCTCGACAGTACACTGCAACTCTTGCACCGCCTGGGCCAGTTGCTGTGGTCCACACGGTCCTATCCTCGACACCTCATTTGCGATTGCTCCAACGCCTCAGTCACCGCTCCCACGATCATGCTCCAGACGATGAGCCGGGGCAAGAGGCTGATGAGGATGATGAGGATGTGGACCTCGTCGCTGGGTCGCAAGAGAGCGACAGTAAAGATATTGGTGCTGCAAGTGACCCGCAACTGTCAGCCTCGCTCGACGCCGTCATCCTGCTGGGTGAAAGAGTAAGTCGTCTTGTAGTGTCGAAATCTGTATGACACAATGGCAGTGGTACGACATGCCTCTCGCTGAATTGTGCGAAATCTACATCTGCAGACGTTCTCATCGAGTCAAGTTTGCATGGGCCGTCAGCCATGCTATGAGCTACAAGCTTTGTACGTGTTCTCAAGCTCCATGAACGTGTTATTCTTTTTACCTTAGTCTGCATGCTCAATGCTGAAGCTCAGACTGCACCTACTACGCAAGGGTTGCGGCTCTACCAAACACTACTGCACCGTCACATCATGAGGCTAAGCAATGTAGTATTCTACGACACAAGCCCGCCGCAGTGACCAGACATAGCTTGAAGCTAGGCGAAAGCGGACCTCATCTGATGCGCAGCGGAGCTGTCGCAAAGGTCTAATCGGGAACTTGAACCGCCCTTCCCCGTGTCGTCCAGGAGTGATTCAAGATGCCAAGTATCCGAACCGTTGCGGGCGTTAGGAACGTCATAGAATCTGCTGCGCACAAGCGGTATCCAGAGGACTTTACGGACAGGGTCAAATGATATTCGGCGTTGCTGACAGGTGCATTTCTCAGATCGGCAATCGTGAAGCTGAGGCATGCTACCCTTGATGGCTGCCCGTGCCAGTACAATTGCGGAGGATGATGTCCTCGTGAGAGTCTCCATGTCGCGGGGCTTGAGTAGCGTTGGCTCGCTTTTGCAGCGCAAGTGCAGTCGCATGAGTCACGGCAGTTTTGCACTTGGGATACAGTCCCGCTCCACGAGACATTCAAGGTGACGCTTCCATGTCTGTGGGCAATGGACGGGGCTTCGGCGTGCGCACGCAAGCCCAAAGCTGATATGGACGCTCGAATCATGACTTGGGCAAGCGCTCAGACCTTGAGGTGGCAGCAAGTCTGTCTCACTCGACATGCAGAAGACGCGCTTCTCTTCGCTTCTGGGCGGTCCGTGTTTCACATCACTGCCGGTACGTAGCACACAGCTGCAAGACTTTCCGAGGTATCTCGGGTTGTTTGCAACACCCGGAAAACAACACGTCACCCAGACGTTGGACCTGTTCATGTCTAGTACACGCATGGCTGTCCAAGCGTTTGTCGAAAGGCGCGTAGGAGGCCAAGACAACGAAAGAGTACCAGAGCCAGCTTCGGGCATCACAGAATGTCTTTCAGGCTGATGGCTGTTAGCTTGTCGCTCGACCGCCATCCGAGCCTGGCGAGTGCAAGGCCGCCACGATATTGTAATCCGTGTGCCTTTGCATCCGCAACTCGACACGCTCGCCAGAACAGCACGAGTCGGTCTGAATGACAAGCACATAAACAGGCTGCAGCCCGCTGGTCGCAGGCCGCACTACACAGTCTGCGTCGTATCGCGATGCATCGATGGGTATACACACAAACTACGTCCCGTAGACCGGCTCGCGAGGGTGAGGCACAAAGCCATAGGAAGCTTAGGCCTTGATCTTGCGTGGGCCAAGGAAAGCGTCCTAGATGTTCAGTTAGCATAGCGAGCTCTGGGGAGCCGGGATAGAACATACCTTCTCGGCCTTGGTCTGGAAGCTGTGGGAAGAGTCAGCATTACGTCATTGTGGCACAACCAGGCGGAAACGCGGAAGACGCCCGAAGGCCAATTCTCCGCCGCCGACTGAATTGCGCATGATCTCCAAGGGAAACGCGCGTACCTTCCGTGGCCGAATTTAGACGACGAATCTATGAGCTTGAGTGCAGTCTTCTCAAGGTGTGCTAAGGAAAAAGACGTTAGCGATCAAGAAGAGATTGAGTGAAAAAAAAAAAAGCGAACCTCGGCTCGAGTGGATCTGGCGCGAGAGCTTGAGAGTCACAACGCGCTTTACGCAGGCAACCGTGCAGCCCTTCAACAGCACGAAGTCGTTTGACACAATGCCGTAGTGAGGGAAGCCGCCCATGGGAGTGATCGTCTTCTCGGTAAGGTCAAAGTCGGTCGAGCCCGACTTGGGGTCGGAGCCGTTACCGATGCGGTAGATCTTCTTGTTGAGCTCGGTACGGTGGTGGTAACCGTTCTGGGAGCGCCCGTGAGCAAGGCAGAGTAAGAGGGGGTAAAAAGCAAAAACCCACCTGACCCGCACGGGCGACCGAGAACATGACCTTGCTCGGGTGCCAGGCACCGATACAAGCGACCTTGCGGAGACCCTTGTGGGTCTTGCGAGGCAGCTTCTTGGTTCCCCAACGGTGGGTGACACCCTCGTAACCGTGACCGCGAGTGACACCGACAACGTCGATGACCTGGTCCCTCTCGAAAATGCTGTTGACGTCGAAGGTCTTTTCAAAGTTTGAGCGGGCAAACTCGACCTTGTCGGCGACCGAGCCACCGTTGACCTGGATCTCCATCAAGTGGGCCTTCTTCTGTTTGAGGCCAGTCTTGCGGATCTGGGTGTGGGCGAGGACACGGACGACGGTGCAGTACTTGCGAATGCGCTCGAGCTCGCGGGCGATCGACTGGCCGGACGACTCGGCGTGCTTCTTGGCGTACTTGGTGAACGCCTTCTTCTTCGAGCGGTACCAGTTCCTGCACAGGTCAGGGACATGGGCGCTGATGCCTGTACGCACTTGTAGAAGCGACGCTTGACCTCGTCGCTGAGGTGCTCGGCCCAGACGGTGGTCAACGAGCGGAGGCCACGGGGGGTCTCAACGTAGCCGACAACACCAACGATGACCATGGGAGGGGTCTCGATGACGGTAACGGCCTCGACAACCTCGCGCTTGTGCATCTCTGCGCAGTGTCAGTGTGTCTCCCGTCGTGAGGATTATACGCACTCGATCCAGGGCGGTCGAGGTCACGAACGACGTGGGTCATGCCGGCCTTGTAGCCGAGCATGGCGGTAAGGTGGACCGGCTTCTTGGGGTCGTCCTTGGGGAACGACTTGACCTTTCCGCGGTGACGGGCCGCGCGCTTGCTGGGATGGGATCAGTATGCGTTTGTGCGCAGTCCAGGCAGGCGGTTCGGTCCAGCAAGGGCATATGCGGACCGATCCCAATTGCCTAGATTGATGCTTACCGGGGCAAGAACCTATGAATAAACGTTAGTACGCTCCAGATTCATCGCAGTGGATCCGACTCACCCGAGCGAACCGTGACGGGGAGCCTCATACTAAAGGACAATTGTCAACATCTTTCCTCAAAATTCTCAAGCGCATCGCATCCGTCGTCTCCTGCTCTCGCTTGACGACGCTTGCGAATCTTGCGAGGACGACAGGACGGCTGCTGCGCTGCCTCTGACTCACCTTGCGGTGCGACATCTTGCAGTGTCTTTTGACGAAGACTGTGAACACGCCCTCTGATACCCTTGAGCACCGCGCGGGCGGCCGGCGGGAGCAGAGCGAGAACTGCAAGCGGGAGCAAATTAGATCGTCGCGGGAGACACAACCGCTCGACTCTTAACACCGACAAGTGTGGCACTTGCTGTGTTCACGTCAAGGGTTGCGGCTCGCAGGAGAGATGCGTGACGGTCATGATACTTTACACGAACGGACCGATCCCGACCAGAATGCTGTTTGGTCGGCCAGTCAGCGTCGTATAACGGTGCATATGTCATGTTGCGCGTCCAAGCTTGTGACTTTATGAGGCCGCGGTTGACACTCAGGACGATGGATGTACAATCAGGAACTCCTGTGAATGGTATTTTGCCACTGTTTGCCCGCAGCTGCCATGCTAGTCAGTCAGACTGCATCGACCAGCTACGTTGACGTGCTGCCTGGAATCGTGCACAACATATTGTTAGCAGCACCATGGAAATGCCTCAGCGGCGAGAAATGCCGCTGGACCCGCCACGTGGCGTGGCACGAGGCCTTTCTCATCTCGCGTGGCTGCACCAACCTTTGGCGGAAAGGTTCTTGCGCGGCAGCCAACTCGGGGCGCTATAAGGTCTGCCGAGGTATGCATCCCAGTGCACTGTATTCCTTGTCCCCATTCATACCTTGCCGACGATGCGCGCTTCCACCACCTTGCTCACCTTTGCCTTGGCGGCCACTTCTGCGCTGGCGCACTTTACGCTCGACTATCCCGTGCGTTAGGCGCAATGATCAGACACCGTGGCTGATGCCTTTAGACTACCCGTGGCTTCGTTGACGATACCGAAAGCCAGGTGCGTTTGCGATGGCGATCGCCAAAGGCTGACGAGGGTAGTTTTGTGGCGGATTCCCCGAGGCCGGCACGCGCCAGCCTTTCCCGCTCGCTGGCGGCCCTTGTGCGTTGCTTGCTGACGCGATCCGCTTGGCTCACACCTGCAGTCCGCATTGACCAGCACCACCCAACTGCCGTCTGCGGTATCCAGATCTCGCTCGACGCCAACCCAGCTGGGTTCGACAACTTCAACAAGACGTCGAATGGCACCGACCTGCCGTACGCGCTCGACTTCCAACAGGTGATACGATCAGCTTCAGTGCCGCATTATACTGACGGGCCAGGTTGGCTCGGGTGATATCTGCTTCAACGTCGACCTGGCGGGCCTCAACCTCGGCTTGACTAACGGCACTCAAGTTACGCTTCAAGTCGTCTGCGGTGGCGTACGTGCTCTGCCTTGCGTTCCTGGTATCCCTGACAGCCACAGGACGATGGCAACCTCTACCAGTGTGCCGACTTGACCTTGCTGTCCGACTTTACCGTGCCTGCCAACGAAACGTGCTCGTCTTCTGCTTCCTCGGGTGTCGCTTCGGGTTCGGCGTCGGCTACGGGTAGTGCGTCGGCGAGCGCCAGCAGCGTTGCTGCTTCTCCTTCTGGTGGCGCTGGCGCTCTGATCGCTCCAGGCGGAGTCCTCGGCATGCTTGCGGCCGCTGTCGGGGTTCTGGCGCTGTAATATTGAAACGTCAAATTGGAATGCATAATGTGCTGATGTCAATCATTCCCGAAGAATCTTCTCCACAAGCCTGAACGCCGACAAGAGTTTGCAATCCTCAAAGCGGAAAGCGACGAGCTGCAACGATATTGGTGCGCCAGCATATAGCTCTGGGTCGTCTACAAGGATCAGACATGTCGTACCCTGATTCTACACTTACAAATCTCGTGATTGTACCGGTCCGAGCGTTCACCTACATCTTGCATAAAGTCATCCCGAGGCGGCTTGGCATCGAGCTTGGGATCCGCGAAGAGACCTGTCGGGAAACAAATGGCTGGGTAGTCGAGGTTGTTCCACACGGCAGTGTACCCCCAGTACCTTGCAGTGTCGTGCGGGCACGCCGTTCCGCTGAATGACGGGCAGAGCAGCACATCGAGGTCTGCTGCACGCCATAGCTTGGCATAGGCTTTTCGGAAAGCGTTGCGCTTCTCTCGAGCCTGCATCATATGTCAGCGAAACGTACGCACTGTACGCGACGCACCTGCCACCCTTGCTCGACCGTGTGCCGCGTGGTGACATTGTCAAAGATCCACTGCGTCAACGCGAGCGCTTCCTCGCCACCTTGCCGCAGATGAGAGCGAATGTCATCACCGCCGTCTTCAAAGTAAAGTGCCCGCTGATCACGTCAGCAGCAATGTCTTGTCTGATCGACTTACCAGGTTGTCGTAGATCTCCCGATGCATGTGCGGGCTCCACTCCACGAGCTCCACATCGCCGCTCGCCTTCAGCCTGGCGAGTGCACTGTCGAAAGCACGAAGGGTTGGGGGATGAGGAAGGACCACACCATCGTGCGACATGTATCCAATGCGGACTTTGCCAGCACGCGGTCGCTCCGGAACGCTCCAAGGCAAAGGCACGAGCGTGGGATCCGAACGCTCCGGATGAGTCGCAAGCAAAGCACCCATGAAAAGCTCCACGTCGCGGGACGAGGCGCACATCGGGCCAGTCGCCACTCCATAGCTGTCCGTCTCTTTCATACTGTTGGGATCAGCTGCAAGCAGTCGACAGTCAAACCACTCACTAGTAGTCGTATCCGTCGGTAGGCAAGAGTTTGCACGTTGGCTTGAAGCCATAGATGCCAGTGCAAGCTGCGGGTTGCCGGATAGAGCCTCCGCCATCGGTACCGACGCCAAGACACGACCCTTTGAAAGCGACCAGAGCGGATTCACCACCGGAACTACCACCGGGGGTGAGATCCAAGTTGAAGGGGTTGAGCTACAATGGTCAGCTATGTTCCGAACCCTCATCCACCCACAGAGCGGCCATGCCAGCTATGGGTCTCGAGATGCATGATTGTTTGCGGCTGATTGGTCTTGACATAGAGGACTGCACCCAGTTTGCGCAATATCTTGACGAGGTCCGCGTCGTTCTCTGCGACATGTGTCTTGGCCCTGAACCCAATCCCAGTCAAATGACCTTTGACATCAATGTGCTCCTAGATGGGCTCATCAGTCTGACCTGCTTGCTAGAGAGCCACTCACTTTGATAGAGATGGGCACACCGTGCAAGGGACCGACAACCTGGCTGTGCGTCTTGTAGTGATCATCCAGAGCTTGCGCTTGAGCAATGCCGTCGTCAAGGAAGAACTCGGTCAAGCCTGCCGGGTCAGTTTGGCCCTATCAAAGACTATACTCACAGTTTACCAGCTGATGCGCTATCGCCGCACGCTTGCCAAAGGCGGTTACAGCAAGCACGGCCGTCAACTTGCCACTCGCCACCGCGTCCCTCACGGACGTCGCGTCCATCTCCGTGATGGCCAACTCTTCTGCAGACAGCAAGCCAGAGGTCGCCGCGATACTTGTCACATCCCGTGGAGGGTGCGATACGACGTCGGCGGGCAGATGAAGCTCGGGTGGAATCTCCTCCAGCACCCGAGCTCGTTCGGCAGCGACAGCATTGAGGAACTCTGCGGTGCCGGTGGCGTTTGACAGTGGTGTTACGGCGACCATGGTGGTGAACAATGATGACCAGTCCTCGCAGCAGTGCGTAGGCCGCCTTATGCTAGCGTCAGCTGCTCACCCACATGACAACGGCTAACGGTTGTCGCTTAGATAGGGGTTCCCGCACCTCTCTCTCTGTGATCTGGAGCCCCGCATTAAGCGACAACCGAGAGTGCTTCGCCAGTCGCTTGGTATCGCTCTTGGAAAGATCTCGTGGGCAGCAATGATCACCCACAGGCGATAAGCGAGGCAGCCGGATCTACAAAAGAGCTCCCGACTACACCTCAATCACCGACATGTCGCGCCAAACCACTACACCCGACGGTGTGCCCATCCCGGGCACTATCCTTCTCCTCGATGACGCTGGCACAGCTGGTGGCGAACATCTGGGCAGTCGATCGGATGTTGTGCTGTCGCCAATCCCGTCGAACGATGTGAATGATCCGCTGCGGTGGTCTCCGCGCAGAAAGCAAATCGCCCACCTGTGCCTTGTTGCCTGTACGCCTGCCCCTGATTCCAAGATGCAACACTGACCAGACAGATGTGCTCACTGTCGGTATATCGACTACGGCTTTATACTCAGTACTTGTCCCCATTGAAGAAGCTACGGGCATCCCTATTGCCACACTGAATGCCGGTACCGGCTACAGTGAGTCAGCCTTGCCCGCCGAATGTAGCTAACTCTGCAGTGTTTCTGCGTATGTCGTCAACTTGAAACCTCATAAGCTGAAACGCGCCAAGTCCTGGGTTGGGGTGGTCTCATCACTCAGCCGCTGGCACTGGCCTTTGGCAAACGGGGCGTATTCCTGACCTCGCAAGCTGCGCAAATCGTATGTAAGACCTTCATATATACAGCTGTTCGTCTGACAACTCAGGGGATTGTGATATGGATGACCCGAATCGACTCTTCGTCGGCTTGGTAAGTCCTCTAGCACTCGCACCGTGTGCCTTCTCATGCAAGTTTAGGCTAGCCAACAAGGTATTACAAGGTTCGTCGCGAGCGATAACTGGAACGAGTCTAACGACATCAGGATTCTTTGCATCGCCGATCGAGATGCTAGTAGAGGATGCGATCGGTGATCTGGTCAGTTCAGCCCTTTGTCTTTGACGAAATGCTCACCTCTCAGTTTTACGCGCACGAGCGGGGGTTCTACATCGGCGTCTACGCCTTTTCTCTCTTCGGGAGCAACTACATCGCACCCATCATTGCCGGGGTGCGTGTTTCAGATCGTACATTTCGACCTGACACTGCATAGTTTGTCAACGACTCGCTCGGATACAAATGGGTCTTCTACGTATGCGCGATCATCCAGGCGGTTGGCTTGCTTCTGACCTTCTTCTTCTTTGAAGAGGTAAGCTGTGCACTTTCTGAATTAGCCGCTTACATCGCAGACCAACTATATCCGGAGGAACACTGCCGCAAATGCCAGCACGACAGCATCCGAGGGTACGACTATAGGCGAAAAGTACGACTTGCCACCACAGCAAGTGTTAGCAGTCGAAGAGCAAGTACCACAGCAATTAGTCGGCACGAGGACATCCTACTCGCAGCGGTTGCTCTTCTTCAACCGGACTTACACCGCACCGTCGCTCCTTTTGACAATGGTGTACAGGCCTATACTACTGCTACAGTTTCCAGTTATTTTCTGGTACGCCGCCTCCTTGACCACGATCTCAACTGAGCGAACAGGGCTGGCTTTCAATACGGGGCTGCACTTGTTTGGTACAATGTGCTCAACGCCACAACATCGTCAATCTTCTCCGCGCCACCGTACTCCTTTGCTTCTTCCAGGGTCGGTCTGACCTACCTCGGCCCGCTGTTGGGAGTTTTCGCATCGTACGTGATTTCGAGACTGCCGAACTGTCTAATGATTTACAGTGGCATCTACTCTGGCTGGCTAGCCGACAAGTATATGCTCAGGATCACCAGTCGCAAGAAGGGTATTCGCGAACCAGAAGATCGCCTGTGGATGCTCGCGTTGACCGTACTGCTCTGCCCAGTCTCGCTCATCCTGTGGGGCGTCGGTGCCGCCGCTGAGATTCATTGGGTCGGACTGGTCTTCGGCGGAGGGATCCTTGCGTTCTGCAGCGCCGTCAACGCCGGCTTTACTATCAACTATGCCCTCGATGCGTACAAGGAGCTCTCGGGTGAAGTCTTGATCAGTGTCATGCTTGTCAGAGTGGGTTCGACCAAGACAATGTGTGCGTCCACTGACGCAGCTCAGAATACTCTGTCTTTTGCGATTGTATGTCCAGGTGACTCCCAGATGCTGCTCTGACCGACGAATAGGGCTACGGTATTAACCCATGGATCACAGGCATGGGTCTTCGCAACACGTTCATTACCGCGGCGATGATCGGCATGGTCATCAACGCCACGTTCTTCATCGTAGTTCGCTACGGCAAGACTTGGCGCGCGCGGTCCGCCCAGGCATACTGGAAGTTTGCGCAGACCGTCGTAGTGAGCCATCAGTGATCTACCGTCTCGGTTGAGGCACTGGACTGGGATCGATGCAGAGTTGTACAATCTTGCGTATGCGACGTGGATATCTGACAAGTAACAAGCTAAAAGTACACGCAGCGATCGTACGCAGCCAACGCCTCACGCCAAGGAGCGATGCCTCGCCTGTACAACCCCTCGGCATCGTACACCGTCCAGCACGTTTGAATGATTTCGTCGACACCTTTGTATCCCTTGCCAAAGGACCAGTCTTGGGCATTGCGAAGCACCGTGAACAGCTGCTCGCGCTCGGCAACGTCACACGTGTATATGGCCACGATCTGATGGCACTTAGTCGCAGCCAGTACTCAACACCGCACGTACCGACAAAGCCCACCCATAACCAGCGACCTCGTGCGGTGCCGTATCTGCGACAAGTTCCATGGCCGTGTGACGAGCTTCGCGCAAGCGCGGATCATCCAGTTGAGCCTCGAGTAGCTCACACAGTACGAGTATGAGCAAGCCCATACGCAGAACCTTGCTTGTCAGTACGGGACGAGAGAGCGGTGGGCGGCTCACGGTTGTCCCTTTCTGCACTCGCCGAGGTTTGCCTTGGTCTTCCCACCCATGTTCGGTGACCCACAATGGGCCCAGCTGCAATGCCAAGCGCTCTGCCTGTGCGCGGCCGACATGTTCGAGTGTTGGCAAGACGGAAATGCAGGTTTTCACTCGGCGTGCACTGATTCGTGCCATGACGAGCTTGTTGATGGTGCTGATCATATCGATCATGAAGCGCGATGCGCCAAAGAAGCGCTCCATCCACTCCTCGCCGGTCGGCTCCAGGATTTTGTCGCATGTGATCTTCTGGACCACCGTCCCCGCTGCCGCTGGATCGTACGGCGTGCACGCCTCGATGAAGATCTAGCTAGTGAGCCTGGCACGATGCAGATGGACTAGATTCAGTTCACTCACAGCATAGGATGTGATCATGTTCCTGAGGCTCAACGAGAAGTCTGTGTCGGTCACGTCTGCATGCTTTGCAATGATCGCGGGATCGATCGAGAAGCGGCGAGACTGTAGCATCTGGGCACGGCTCAGCAAGGACTCCAAGGTTATCCCCCGACGCGAAGCACTCACATCCGAGATGCAGTTCAAGAAGAAGCCCGCGCTATGATGGTCAGTGCATGTTGGCTTCCTGTTCCCACACTGACAGATATTCCTCGGTGTGCCAATCAATCTCGTCAAAGTACACTTTGGCGCAGACCATGACATGTGCCGCGGCTTTTTGTTGCGCCTCTGCCTCTTGCATCATTTCCCTTGCGCGATCCGGATCCACTTCGGTGTTGGCGCGGTGTACGAAGCTGAGGCGGAGCAGGGAGTGGTATACATAGCCGCCCACAACGCTCTTGGCGTCACGAACACGCTTGCCCTCGGTGATCGAAGTCTGGCTGCTCAACAGCGTGTAAATGCGAGGAAACACCATTGCCCAGATCCAGTTGAGGCGACCATTGAGCGACAGGATATCATTGCACCCCTTTGTTTCAAAGAAAGATACCGCGTTGCGAGCGACGGGCGTCAAAGGGATGGATGCCAAGTTGAAAGATTTGAGTGGAGCCTGGAGAGTGGTTTGATAAAATAGTTTATAGAGGGATTGAGCAGGGACTATCGGCGATGCACGCGTACGCTTCGTGTCTGCGGAAGGGACATGGTCGAGCACTGCAGGTGATGGAACCGGCGAGAAGTGGAAGTCGAATAGAGCCTCGTCAGAGCTGCCAGATGACGGCAAAATGTCGCTGGAGGCTGGACCAATGCTCGATCGGACCTTGAGGCCTGTCGGCGACCTCGTCACGCTGGTTTCCGTGCCGTGGATCGGCGCAAGTACGCGCTCCTGTGACGAGGTAGGTGATGCGTCGGACCCCGCACCTGGAGCCTTAGCCCTGGTATGAGGAGCTTTACCCTCCAAGACCTCAGTCCAAGCGCTCGGCACCCATTCGCCCGGCCTTCCCGGAGCAGGGTAAAAGCACCCTTTACCTCCCTCGATCAAAGAGGTCACGCAACGCTGACAAGGCAGCTTATACCCATCAGCCGTCTCCGCACCCTCTGGGCACTTGATCCGGCGAGATCTACAAGCCTGACAGCCGGTTGTCGTGCGCGAGTAGCGCAACCGTGGCTTCTTCGCGGGAGGTCTTGAGCTTGATGCAGTCGAGTTGTCGCGCACCGGGCTGCACATACGAACCGGCGTCGATGGCATATGAAGCGAAAGCGCCAACATCGAAGGTGATTGAAGCATGATCAGGTAACCAGACCGATGATGGGGAGTTGTCGAGGTGCTGCGCGGTGCACGAGATGAGCAGTGCAGCAACCAACAGCGCCTGATAACGCAGCGGGGCTCTTACGGCACCTTGCATCCTCCCCGGAACCAAACTGAGGGGCCGTAGCCAGTGGTCAGTGTAGACAGGTCCCATTGTGCAAGCCCTCGGGTCCATCTGGGACAGCTTGAGAGCATTGAGAGTGTCGGCTATCACCTTGGAAGTCGAAAAAGTCTGCCGTGTTGATGATGAGCTGTGGTAAAGAATCGTGTCCATATGCGACGGGTCGTCTAGATGTGTGAGTTGCCAAAAGAAAACGCTCTCAGCCCCGCACAAGCGCTGACAAGTTGCCAGGATAAAGTCTGCCTGAATCAGCCACAACATGAAATCAGTGAAATCCAGTCAGTGCACGCTGGATGACTGCATCGACGCCTCAAGCAAACACCTTGCTGACAGCAAGTTCGTCCTCTGGCGCGTCCTCCGCCTGTCGCTGCCGCCGGAACTCGCGCTCGGCCTGCGAGTCCTTGCGGTTCTTGTACTTTGTGCCCTGAGCGCGCTTGATCGACGCGCGCGCCGCAGCCGGGGAGATGAATTCTGCGGGATGTTAATAACCAAGAGACACCATCGTCAAAACACATACCTGGGTTCTCAAACACTGTCGGTCCACCGAACGATCCCTCGAAGATCCTGATGGGTGTCATGACGAAGCGCGGACCGATCTCGACAAGGGATGTCTGGGGAGGACCGGAAGGCTGCAATGGATCCTTTTCGATGATTTGATAGTTGCGGAACCAGATCTTGTTGTCGAGGATGGAAAAGGTGAGGATGTGATCGATGAACGGCTTGAGTCTGCGAGAGGTCTTTGGCACGCTGAAGATCTGATACCTACGTCAGATTGCGTAGAGTCGATGGCTTCGGACATACGTGTGTGAACATTTCCTTGAGCAGCTTCCAGTGCTCGTCTTGGTCCCAGGCACCGTCAAAGCACACCAAGCCCCGGCTGCCCTTGAGGCAGTTGCCCGTCATCTTCAGCTCGTCCATGGTGTGAATGTTTTGGACGTGGCACTTGACCGAAGGGCCGTTGGGTGACCGAGATGCCCACATGTACAGATCCTCGTGCCGGCGGGCTTCAAAGTAGAGGGTGTTGGTGCAGGAATGGAGATCGGCGAGCTCGTTGAGCAGGTGAAGGGACGACTTGGAGTCGAGTTTGGCATCTGCAAAGGTGAGCTCCAGCCCGGCATTCCGTGCAGACAACCACGTACCCTTCTTGACATGCGGTAACAGAGCCTCTAGGTCGGCCATGAGGTGACGCATCCGCTGCGTGACACCACGCGAACTCAGAAGCAACACCTTGTCCTTTCTCCTCTTGACGACTTGGACCTCGCCGCTTGCTCCCTCTACATCATCGTCCTCAACCGCACGTTTCCCCTTGCCCTTTGCCCGATGTTCTGATGCAGATTTGAGGAGGGACGCCATGGTGATAGGTTGGTTAGGATGGATTCAGATCGAGCATAGACGGTCTACCAAAATCTCGAAGTTGATCACGTGACATGGTGACTTTGATCCCGTCGGCGTCTGAGCCACAGTTGGTTCACCGGTGCAGCTTCGATATTCTGCCTGGCTGGCCCCTCTTCTGTCACTGGAGATGCATACAAACAGCCGAAACCCATACAACACCTTTCGGCGCGTCAACCCACGAGGTGCACCCGCGTGACCGTGTCCATCTTCTCGTCTTCAGAACGCGAGCTGGGTGACTCGGCATCATGGTGGCCGAGCTCGATAGCGTCAACCCGCTCGTTCTCGGTAGGCTCGACAGATTCGGGCGCGTCGTCGGGAATGATCTGAATCAGAAGGGTCGCAACCAAACCGGCAATAAGGACTGCGAGCGGTGTCAGCGCTTGTGGCGCCGAGTGGCAGTTGACTTACATGGCGTCGAGAGGATGATGATCTGATGAGGTGGTCAGTGTGGTCAGGCTGAGCAACAGTTGGCAGACGCACGATGGAGTTGAAGAAACCAGAAAGACTGCTTGAAGGGTTCGATACGTCTTCAAACAGGTAGGTAGACCAGTCTGGTACAAGCAGATTGCCAACCCCAAATGAAAGCGCCGCTGCCAAGATGAATCGGTCTTTACGAGTGAACTGGAAAAACTGTGTCAGTCAAGACTGATTGAATATCGCAGTGCCAACCTTGATCAAGGTAAGAACTTTGACACCAGACGCTACTACGGATGCAAAGAGAACTACAAAGGTCAGCCGAGTGTCGCTTCAGGATTGACAACGCACACGTAGTCACGCCCCCAAGCACCGAGTTCGGGATGGCCAAGAAAACGCCTGAGAGCTTGCCAAAGACTAGTCTGTATTCAGCAAAGTCCGGGAACTCCAAGGCCACTCACCGCCATATAGTACCATAAAGGTCGCGCAAATGTAGCCCGCACGACGATTGGCGCATCGCGTGAGGACAATGACACCGTTGTTCTGAGCAAAGATGCTGACAATGGATGAGCGCTGCTCCTATCTTTGTAGGCATTTGCTTACCTGACGGGTGTCGAAGTCATCAACGACGCCAATAGACCGGCAACACCATCGGCAAGTACTCCGCCCTGGGAGCTAGTCAGAACTGTGTGCTAGATTGATCGCTAAAACCCACTTGGATGCGACTGTCAAAGTCGGCCTGGATTGGTGTCAGGCGGTGCTATTGAATGATCTAGACCACTCACGCCTACCACGTCCACACGACTGGCTTCGCTAGACGCAGTGATGCTGCAGTGTGTCAGCCGTGCTCTGCTCCGCCGCTACCACTTACTCTCCAATAGCCTCCAGTGCGAGCGCGACATACACGGCCAAGCTCGGCAAGATTGCAGGCCCATAAATCTTTAGCTTGAACGTCTTGACCCACAAGAACGTAATGGCAGGCGCTGTCTTGATACTGGACGAATCGACATAGCCCGCAGCGCCTGCAATGATCATGCCGACGATCAAGCCCATGATAATGGACGCGTTGCGGAGAAAGGGCGAGCCAAAGATCTCGACAAGGACAATGGTGATAAAGGACGCAAAGCCGAGGCCGAGGAAGCGCGCGTTGCCCCAGACATACGGCTTGGGAGCGTAGATTGTAGGGCACAGGCGGAAAATGCCGGTTTCGGGACGGCCGTGGCAGTCGTTGGATCCGCCTGAAGGTCAGTGACGGGTCGCTGTGCGACACGCAGACGTACCACCCCAGTTGAGCATGCCAGACTCGCCAATGAGCGAAGCACCAATCAGGACGACAACGGTGCCGGTAACAAGAGGTGGAAAGATGCTGCAGGCGTGTCAGCACTACTGCATCAAGCCAGTAGCACACTGACGCCTTGAGCTTCTTGGGCGGTACGAAACTGAGACCGATTTCGAACAAGGAGCACAGAGCAGTGGTGCCGATCAAGTAGCCGTATGCATCAGGGCAGGCATCTGTCCGGATCAGCGGCTATCTGGGACAATGCTCCGTACCCACCTCTGACGGTCGTCCCATCTGCTAGCGTTGACATGGTACACGTCCCATCACTGTACAGAGCAGTGAAAATGGCCGACGCAGTCGACAAGGTTGCGAATGATGTACCTGTACATGTCAGAGTTGCCTTGAGTAGCTGACCACCGCCAACTCACCCACGACCGTGATCAAGCCCGTACCAAGCTTGTAGCCGCGGAACAAAGGGATGCGGCTCATCTGTACTGCTGACAGCAGACCCGAGGTGATCAGCGAGGCCGAGATCATGTAAGACTGCATCGAGGCCTCGAGGTTGAGCATGCTCGACATGATGATGGGCGGCTACGAGCTCCAATCAGCTCGCCATTGACGACCACGGCGACGAACGCACGGTGATGACGCCAGCGAGCATAGCCAGACTGTGTTGGAAGCCCGCAACGATGGCGAGGACCCATGGCAACCGATCCTCGAGTGCGTAGAATGGAGGTGGCCGACGAGCAGCCTTTTTCCCATACGGAAAGCTGGGCAGGCAGAGATATCCAAAGTCATAGTCGCCGAACCAAGCTTTGCTGCATGGTTGAGCTCATGCCACGCTGGCTCGGATAACTCACCGGCCGCTGATCGAGTCCAACATCCGCCTTGGCAGCGACTGCTTGGCCATAGGCGCCACGGGTTCTGGCTGCGAGTCAGTGAACGACATTGTTCAGTCAGCGTCGTGTGAGTGCGCCGATGCCAATGTGACAGTCAGTATAAGACGGATCCAGACACCTCAGCATGCTTGCTATCGCGCACAGGTTCCGCAACCTGCAGTCTTATCGTTGACAGCTTTACCCGGTTGGCTGATGCTGGATCTCACGTGGGAGCCGGGCCTTATCAGGGATGGACGCTATCACCCCAGCTGGATGTGGACAAGTCCCGAGATCGCTGTGCCATCGCAGAGAGAACGGCTGCGGTAAGATGTCCAGTCCGAGAGCTCAGGCTGCTCGCTGCGCATAGGAGTTGAAACGCGTCAAAGCAAGCCGTTCCTGACATCAAACTTCGATTGCCCCCGCACTGACCCGGACGCAGTTTGCGAACAGCTTGTCTTCTCGCTCATCGGGATGCTGCTGACGGCCGAACCAGGTGCAGCAGGAGCTTCTCAGAACGGAAGATAGTCGTGTACACTCGGTGACCCTGAGTTTGCTACCGCACAATGCTTCTCGAGGCTAACTGCGAGCAACCGAGCGGCACTGACCCCGCCCTGCTGATGGCATCTCATCGAGATGGCGCCCACTAGCAACCCGCCGCACGCGGGCCGTGCACCCGTACGAAGCAGCCGCACCAACACCGACGCTAGCCGCTGCGACTGCCTCCTGTCTCCTCTTGTCCTGACCGCGAACACAATCGCCTCGGCCATGTCGGATCATCCCGTCGATGCTAACAGCATGGTGATGCACACCCGACACTTTGCGTGACAGTTCGTGTTTGTGTGTGGCTGACCGCTAGCCCGTTACCCTCCTTTGGCTCGCCGTCGTGCTGTCCTGCCCGGGCGATCTCAGTAACGCGCGTCACGGCGCGGATCGACCGCGCACGGGCACGGTCACGGTGTTGCTCGGTTCGGGGCGTGCACAACCTGCTAGCTCCGCACTACCGAGAGGGATCGCTCAAGCAAAAAAGTCGAGACAGGGACGGCGGCGGCGCACGCTACGCCGTACAGTTCAAGGGTCCTGTCAGAGGCTCGTCCGTGCTGGCGATCCCGGTCAGGAGCAACATAAGACTCTGCACGGGTCAGCTTGGACTCTTTCCTCGTGAGCACTCTCCGTCCCTCCCATCCCATCTCGACGGTCCCAAGAGCTCCGTGCGTGGCCGAGCTCAAGTGTCATATATTCACTCACCCAAAACTCCAACAGCACACACCTACCAACACTTCAAAACTCGGATCTACCGCCAACATGTCTAACATGGGACGTCCCCCCACCGAGGCGTGCGTGCTGCGTTTTGGCCATCTCAATCGGCAGAGTGGCAAACTGACAGCCCGCAGAGAGGCCACCCTCTTCCTCGCGCCCGACAAGCTGTTCTCGCTCGGCTGCCACTTTGGCTCGATGATCATTGACGTGCTCGTGAGTGACTGGCGCCAGTGATGCCTCAGGCTCCCCTGACAACAATCAGCTCCTCGGCGTCGTTTTCATGCAGGTTGTCACCTATACTGGGCAAGTCGGTTAGTGGCGGTCGTGGTACAAGCTGACAGTCACAACATAGCCAGTGCAAGAACGACAAATGGTACACGAAAGCTATTGTCGTATGGGCTTCACTCGGCGCGATGGGTCTGAGTGGGTATATCATGTTAGTGATCTGCCCGGTAAATGGTCTCGTGGCTGACAGCGCGCAGATTTTTCCAGCAGTACCTCTTTGTCCAGGTAAATAGGGGTTGGCTTCACCAAGAGCCGTGCTGATCACATCAGAACTTTGGCCTTTACGCGCCCTTCTTCGAGACTCGGTGGGTTGCGCTCAAAGTCTGTCACCTCACGCTGACCTTCGCAGCTACCTCTCCGTGTACCCGATGATGGATAGGTTGGTCTCTCGAGTACCTGACTTTGGTGACGCCTAACCCGCTCAGCATCTATGTCGGCGCAATCCAGATGTACTTTGCGCACCGTGCGTACCTGCTCATGGGCCGTCAAGTCCTCATTCTCATCGCCATCGGGGTACGTCGGCACCACTTGCATCCGCACACGGCTCACGCTTCGCTAGATGCTCTGTCTGGGTTCGCTCGGTGCCACCATCTCGGTCAAGGTCATCTTTGCCGCGCAGCCGTCTCTGCTCGACGCCGACAAGGTGCAGATCCCAGAAAACAGTGGGTTGGTCTTTCCGAGATACGCTTGGTGCTGATCGACCCAGTCTGGCTGGCGTGCACTCTCGCTGCCGATTTCATCATCACGGGCTGCAGTACGTCGCAATTCAAGACGGCCATTCAAGCTGACGGTCTCAGTCATGTACTCGCTCTTGCGCTCGCGCACTGGGTGGACGCACACGGACAAGACAATCATGCGTCTGCTCAGGCTCACGGTGGAATCCCAGTTGCCGCCTACGCTCGTTGCCATTGCCTTCTTGGTCGAGGTCAGTCTAATGCATGTCGATTGAGTGGGGTACTGAGGTCATGCCTCACAGTTCGCCATCAAGTCAGTGAATCGCTCAATCGCCCGATCGTAGCAAAGCTGACCGTCGCAGACCCGCCAGCTTGCTCGGTGCGCTTCTCCAGACGATTCAAAGCAAGGTCTACGCCGTCGGCTTGTACGTTAATCCTCGTCGCCTCCTTCTACACCTAACACCTCCAGGATGTTCGCACTCAACAGTCGTCACACGTTCAACGTCGGCACCGCCGACCCGTCTGCCAACGTCTACGGTCTCAGCGAGCGCACCAAGCCGCAGCAGACCGAGATCCAAGTCGACGTCGAGACCGAGACGTACATTGACAACAAGCGCAACATTGCCGCCGACGACTTTGGGTCCGACCATGACCTCAAGTACGCGACCAACCCGAGCCAGGCGCGCCTCACGGGCGCCGAGCGGACTCTGGTCTAGGCCGATCAGGCACTCTTTGTGCAAGACGCTCATCTGTGAAAAACTTCCGCCCCTTCGACCGATATCTAGTGGGATTCCTGTGTGGTGTGCATACATAGCTCGCTCAGACAGACTGTCATGTCATGAATCACGCTCCTTGTTTGCCAGCTCTACACCGCCTTGCGCTCGGGGATTAAACCAGAGCACGGCGCGTTACGTAACGCGGCGGAAATAAATCACTGTTGCCGTCGTCAAGTCGAAGCTGAGTGAGCGGACAGACGGCGAAGATGAGCTTGGGGATCGCGCTGATGGCCTTGACGGCGGCCACGACGGCGCTGGCAGCGGATCTGGCGGGGACGTTTGTGTATGTCGGCGACAGTGGCGTGAGCGCGCAACAGGTTGGTCGACGCGAGCACTCGGCACCGCCTCTGACCATACTGCAGCTTTTCCTCGGCAACGCGGGCAAGGTGTATATCGTGTAAGTGGGTTCAGTCGTATAGCAGCACCAGTTGATCATAGCGCAGGGACAAGACGGAGAAGAACCCTGTCAATGTAGCCGGACACCGTAAGCACGCGCCTGGCATACACGCAGATCACTGACTTGTCCCACAGCGGCATGGGCGAGCGAGTATGACCTCACGACAAATACCTTTCGCGCGATGGACGTTGTCAGTAACTCGTTTTGCGCAGGAGGGACCGTACTGGGCAATGGGACTTGGATCAATGTTGGGTCAGTCTTTACTTCTGCTCGCGAAAGCATATACCTAACACTGGACAGAGGCAACCAAGCGATCATCACGGGTGGTGATAGTGCCGGTGTGCAAGGTTCAGCCGCGCAATCGGGGGAGAACGTGTATGGGGATTGGGACGGCGGCAAGGTGGGTTTCATGAGCACAGACGTCGGCTGCTGACAGGACCCGGTGCAGGCATTGAGGTGTGCTCAAGGCGTTATGAGAGACGTCCTGCTTACAAATTAGACTTCTCGACACATGTACGGACAAGACTTGCGAGTGGGTCGACGATCCAAAGCTCTATATGACGAGCCGACGATGGTACCCCACATTGGAGACGCGTAAGTGTCTTTCCCGCTTGGCTGAAGTTGCGCTGAGGGCGTTCAGTCGAGGACGGATCTGCTATCATTGTCAGTTGCATCTGTAGCATGGCCCTGAGGGCCGTCTGACTTGGAGTAGCTCGGCGGTTGCGAGTGGGGTGGCTATGTACCGGACTGGAGTCAGAACAATCCCACCTATGAGGTAAGTGATCGCCACGCGGAGGGAATTGTCTTACGCTCGTTCAGTACTTCCCGTCCAAGGGCGACCCAATTTCCATGCAGTTCCTCAACGACACTTTGCCGGTCAATCTTTTCCCCTTGACATGGCTTCTGCCAAGCGGTGAGCAGCACAATCAGCCGAGTCGGACATGAACTGACGCGTAGCTCAGGCAACCTGTTTATGCAGGCGGAGCGCCAGGCGATTGTCTTCGACTACAAGAACGCAATCGAGTACCCAATGCCAAACATCCCTTCTGCGGGTGTGTACACCCACAACTGATGACCGCCAGTCCTGACAGCACGACAGTACGCGTGTACCCTGCATCTGCTGGCACAGCAATGTTTCCTCTCACGCCATCCAACAATTGGACGGGTGAGTGTCATGACTTTGCAGGGTCGCTGAGCTCATGGATATCCGCAGCAACGATGATTTTCTGCGGAGGTAGCAACCTCGCCAAGACCCAGTGGACGCCTGATATATGGGCGATCGTCGAGTACGTCCGGCTGTGGCCGGGGATTGAAAACTGAGACGTATGACAGATATCCAGCGGACGACACTTGCGTGACCATCTCGCCGGACATTGACATCAACTGGTATTCTGATGACTCCTTGGACACCGGCCGGACAATGGGACAGGTGTGTAGCGACTGTGACGCGCCAAGATAAAACTCACGTAGAGCAGTTCATCAACTTGCCCGACGGCCGCTTGCTTTTCCTCAATGGCGGCCATCTGGGCACAGCAGGCTATGGCACTCAAGAGTACGTCGGCAGCCAATGCACCGCGGCGCTTTGTCTGACAGTTCCTTCAGCTGGGCTATCGGCCAGTCATACGCCGACCAACCGTTGCACCAAGCTTGGTAGGGCGCTTTCGGCCAACACGCCCCGCGACTGACTCTGGTGCAGGTACTTTGACCCATCACAACCTTCTGGCTCTCGCTGGTCAAAGGCTGGCGTCTCGGACATTGACCGACTGTACCACTCGTCTGCTACGCTATTGCCAGACGGATCCGTGTTCGTCTCGGGCAGTAACCCGAATGCCGATTGTGGGTGCCCCAGGCGCGTCTCTCAGTAGGTTAACAACTGGTAGACGTTTCGGCGGACGCCCCTCCGGCAGCCGATTACAAGTACTTTACGCAGTATCAGGTCGAAATCTTTTACCCTTCATAGTGAGTAGGCTTCCACCTTGCACCACGGGCTTACACTCTGCAGCTATGACCGCACACGGCCGAACATCACCGGCATCCCTGCGTCTGTGACTTGTGAGTCACGGCTGCCTCATCACGTCCATGCTCACAAGACCAGACGGCGGCGACTACTTTGACATCCCGTTGCCTGTGAACGAGGCTCTGTTCGGCAACAGCTTGAACGCCAACAAGACCAAAGCCATCATCATGCGAACCGGGTTCTCGACGCACGCAATCAACTTTGGAATGCGCCACGTCGAGCTCGAGACGACGTTTACGACGGCCGACGACGGTTCCGCGACGCTTCATGTCAACCAGCTACCACCGAACCCAGCGATCCTTGGTATGTAGACACCGATCGCCCAGACTGTGCTGATGTCGTCAAAGCTCCCGGCCCGGCACTCTTCTTCGTCGTAGTGGACGGCGTACCATCGACCGGTGTTTTTATCACCGTCGGGGACGGGATCATTGGCACGCAGAATCTGCGCGCTCGGGCGGTCCTTCCGCAATCTACAATGCCGGCGCAAGTCGTTGCCGATGCACAGGCTGCATTCTCGGCATAACGAACGCGAACCGGCATGGACAATGATCTTTGTACGACCTTATGCAGCACAGTTGACACGATGCGGTCCTTTCAGAACGAACATGCCGTGCTCCATTGAGCACGTCCCCGCTTTGGAGCGCCGCGACTCACTGGCGAGCTCAGAGGTTGCGCCGCTTCGTCTCTGTCTTCGCTTCCAGCCTTCGGTTCCGAAGTCGGACCGACTAGAAATATAAGCAGCTAGCTCATGGCACCCAAGTTGAGCGACCTCCCGCTCCCGCCATGTCTTCTACGTTCACGCCATCCGATCTCGCCAACGAAGATCCGCTCAAGATCACAGTGCTCGGTTCGGCTGCCGAGAGCTTGACAGTTTGGTCGGCGCAGTATACTGAATACTTGGATAACAAGCAGACGCCGCCAACGGACTTTACGCAACGAGGCGCGGCACTGAAGCAGCAGTTGACAGAGGGGCTAGAGAGCCGCCGCTTACTCCTTGGCATGGCTCTGATGGACATGCCAGTGATCGAGCAGAAAGTTCAGGAGTCGATCAACGGCTATCAGACGGTTACGTGCTCGACGCCGTGATACAGGGTATACATGTATTGGGTGCAAGGTGGAACTAATGATAGCATGGTTGGATGAACGGCTGCATGCGCGGTGTCATCTTTCTTGGTGGATTCCAGTCCAAACTCTGAACAGACCGAGCCCGACTGAACATATCGTCTTACTACATAGGATCGGTAAAGCTTCACATCACACGACAGCTTGGTCTGAGCCGCGCGATCTATCGCAACCGAGCACAAAGCGCTTTCCGTGAGAGGTATAGCGTGACTCTGGCGGTCATCACTGTGAATCGCGGGACTTGTAGAAGCAGCCTGCAGCGTAGCTGACAACGTCTCTGAGTCTACAGACACCGTGCTGCCTTTATGTGCGGCGATCTGTGTGAAGACGGACAGGCGCCACATGCCCACGCGACTTGAACCGCGTCGTTCATCCCTGCCCGTTCGGGCGCGCCTTCGTCTGGGTCATTGACTGTACGCCCTTGCCTGCGACCAGGAGCATCGCAATCGCGCATAGGCCAAGTCAGCAGCGGGCGTGACTGCGAGGTGGTACAGTGGTGCTCGGCGGCGAGGTTGATTCTGAAACCGACCGCGAGCACGTCCTCGACATGGTTCGGTTCACTCTTCCGAACCCACTGGGCCCGCCTGTCACCTTGGACACGGACAATGTGCGCGTCCCAGTGCTCGCCGGGTCAGGCATCATCCTGCCCTATAACCTACATCGAAGACCAAGGCTGCTCGTCATCCCGCTCTTGTTCATCCTCATCTTGGTGTTTGGAGCCGGCAGCAGCGTACGGCCTCCGTTGCCGCCTTTATATGCGGAAGAGTACAAGCTGGAGCGGAACCTGCCGCAGCTCGATACCCAGCTGCCGTTTCCAGAGGGGAAAGATGGGCGATACGTGAGGTAAGTCGAGACTGTAGGCTAGATGTTTGGCTCCGTGACGCTCACGCAAGGGTCGTCAAGGTTTGATGTGCCAAAGGGAACTGGTACGTGCACAAGCCGAGGCGAAGACGACACTGATCCCTTGCGACAGGGTTCAATCATCAAGTGAGTCTATGTGTAATCAAAATCAACCAAGCTTGGACTGACACGGCTCAACCGTAGCTGTCCCGAGTGCTGTGAGTTGACAGGGCGACAACCTTCTGTACATAATCTGACCTGCTCGATCAGTCTCAACCACCACCTGGCCGTATTGACCAACCGCGGTATGGCATATGAGCCATTCATCCGGGACGATGCTGTAAGTAGCAGATCCTGCAAGCTTGTCTGGCTGATCAACACTCAGTCTATTGTATCCCGGTTCTTCTCGTGGCCATGGCGTGCATCCCAAGTCCCCATGTCGGCATTCCTGTACTCCATCTCGAGTGGGTTTGAGGCTCTGTACGATGCTCCGCGAGCCATTCCGTGCGTGTTGGCGCATAACACTGGATATTGTACTGAGACCCGACAGAGCAAAGCACTACGAACGGATTTGCTCTCGCAGGAAACAACACACCATCATGGTTCAGACGGATGCGCACCCCAACGGCGAGCTCAAGCTGCAAGCGGACGGTCAAGATCGGATACACCAACTGCAGGCGCTTCTCGCTGGCATTGACGACAAGTGCATCACCATTGTTGGTGATCTCTTTGATGAGCAGTGAGTCGAGCGTCTCTGCTGACAGAAGCTCGCTAATCAACTAGCTTCTTCGACTCGACCGCCCACCTCGACCTCGTCGAGACATTCCTCGAGTCACCGGTCATGAAGCACTTTAGCTTCTCGCCGCTCGTGCTTTCGATCCTGAACCGGCATATGCCGCTGATAGCACCCGATTCGATGCCTTATACACTCGACGGCCCGCAAGCGACGTCAAAGTCGGTACCCAATCTGCCGCCTTGGAAGCACATTCTCGCGCTGCACCTGCGAAAAGACCACTTTGACAGTGTGTGCGCCGAAAAAGGGGAACGCGCCGCGTACGTCCGGCCGTCTGGCCTCGAGAATGCGCTGACACGCACAGACCGTTTGTGGCATTCAACAAACTGCCGCTACTTCCCGGCAACGAAAACGTCCCGCCACCACCCGACATGGTCGAAGCGACCCGTCTCGGCCTCTACCGGGCCAAATGCTCGCCGTCGACTCTCGACATCATTGCCCGAGCGCGCCGGATGCGAGCCAACCACCCGCTGCTGACGTCAGTCTACATCCTGTCGGACGGCGACGAGAAATGGGTCGAGGACATCCGGATGTGGATGTCGAGTGAGGGCTGGGAGCACGTGCATGTCGGTGGACGGGACTTTGCCGACGAGTGGGAGGAGCAGGACGTGAGCATTGCGGTCGATATGGAGGTTGCGAGGCGTGCGGGCGTGTTTGTGGGCAACGGCGTGGGTGCCTTGGCTCGTGGGGTCCCAAGTGCTGACGCTGCCAGTTCTCGACAACGACATCAAACATCGTCCTGTTGCGTACCCGAGATGGCGTGCACCCGGATCTCACACAGTTTTGGTGATGGATCATGTACGATAGCAGGCGTTCGTCTTGGGTTTGACGGGTTGGGGCTGCAAAAGGTGTCGTGCGCATGCATGTCATACAATCAACTCGATAACCGTCCTCTCTAACGGTCGGCCACGAGGCGGATCCCTATTCTCAGCCAACCGTCTGCGCCCGCCACGCTGCATGTCAGCCAGGCGATGTCTGCGTCGGGTGGTGTCAGCACGCCTTGGATGATTGGCACTGCTAAAGCATAAGGTGTTGTGGATTTCGGAAAGAGGAGCGCGAGGTGGGTTTGTAGCAGTTGTAGCAGCGTTGTGGGCTTGCCTGTGTTCTTGCTGTCAGCCAGACGATACGGCGGTAGGCAGTCTTGGACGAACCGTCGGCACCAACGGGCGATATAACCTCTTGGATCACGGGCGCGTCGTCGGGAAGGTAGATCTTCACGGGCAGAGCCCGGCACGAGTACACGCTCTCGGCCTTTTGCACACCGCCGCTGGACGGGGTCGAATCGGATGAGGAGCCGGCGGTCGCAGGTGGAATCGGCAAGGGGAGAATCTTGGCCGTGAAGCGCGAATGGGCGTCAAAGTCGTCTACGGTGCGTCAGCGTCTTGGTCGTGGGTGTGACAAATGTGCGATTGCCAGTCGGCGAGGGGAACATTAGACTAGCGCGCCGACCAGACGCATCGGTCGCAAGCACCGGACTCACCTCCAACAACGCCCTCCCAGCCACCCTCGAGATCTGCTCTTCTCAACCCGGTGATGCGCCGCGTATTGCCCCATCTGACAAAGTCCGCTTCCTTGAGCTGAGCAACGAAGCTCGTCTTGAGCGCCTCGGCGTCACTGGTCGTCAATGCTGATGGCGGGTTGGAGAGATGCAGGACCAAGTTGAGCGTTGGCGGTGTAGACGGGAGTGAGGGTGCCGAGGGGAAATACGTTGACGAGGGTGCGAGTGGTTTATTGATTTGTGCGTAGAGGTGGTGCTGATCTACTGGCCAGTGCCTGCGGTGCGGTGAGTTGTGGTGCAAAGGCATAGGAGGACGGGTACAGACCATCTGCACGGACCCAGGCTAGCGGGTTGACCTTGGTTATCGCCCGCGGTGTCCTCCAACCCGTCTGTAGGATCGTGCTCTAGCCACCAAGCGTCTTCTGGCAGTGCTGCGCGGTCTGCAGAGCTCAATAACAGGTTGACGACGTTATCTCGGAGTTCGGGCAGGATCAACGGCAGGTACGTGTACCGCGGTACTTGAAGCTAGAATCGTTCAGTCAGATGTGCCGTTGATGAGAAGGTCCTGCTGCCCATGGCTACCTACATAGTACTGGTTGAGATCACTGCTGGCCACGCTCGGATGGTCGAGGCGGATGTGTAGGGTGAGCGAGGCCTGCCATGTCAACCGGCGAAAGTGGGATACGGTCGAGTGGATGGATGTTGTCGAGGATGCCGAGGACGAGCCTGCGACTGCTGAACTGCTCGCCATAGCTGTTCGTCTTGACGGTCCATGCACTGGAGCGCTGCCATCAGTCGCCAACCCCGCATTACATCTGGTAATCGTAATAGCATTAGGATTTTACATGTAATATCACCCACAAGATCCTGATGTGCATTAGGAAACGAAGACTGGCTATTACCAAGATATCCTAGTATAACTACGATTTCTACACTAATACCGCCACCCGATTTCCTAATGTTAATAGAAAACGCGTGCTAATCGGCACCGGCAGATTGGGAAAGACGCGTATAGTCAACCAGGATCAAGCACAGATTCGACACGGTCACCACCAGCACCCACACTCTCTTGGACTGCTCGATCAGTGGATAGACTGCCAGACTGCTCGCGGACCGGTCAGCCTCGATGGCGTCCTCCCCGCTCTCCCGCTCTCCGAGCTACACAAACTTGAACGCGGCTCCGGTCAGCTCCCGGCGGCAGAGCGGCCTTCGATCAAAGACAACCCAAGTGCTGGCACTCAGGTTCGGCTGGGTCGTACTCGTCATCTGGTGCGAGGTCAGTCATGCCATGGTTCTACGAGCTACCGAGCCGCGCAATGCTGACGGCTCTTCAGGTTGGAGAAGTCAGTCGATGTCGCATGGCTTACAACAGCTCGTACACTGACACCGCTCCAGTTCTTCCACTCCATCTCAACATGTCGTTATCCCGACGCCGCTCTGCGCGCGGCAAACCCAGCCACGATCGCCTCACCAACGCACGTCCTCCTCATCGCCGATCCTCACGTATCCTACCCTACGCCACTCACTCAGTCTTCGTGGGCAGACTACCTGGACCGGACGCTCGACGAGCTGTATATGCGCAAGGCTTGGAACGTCGTCATGCGTCTGGGCAGGGTTGATGCCGTGCTCTTTGCGGGGGATATGCTTGATTGGGGCAGAGGCTTGATGACGAGTGAAGAGTGAGTTCACATCCTTTGGCGCAGGAGGACGGTGCGCAACTAGTATGTGGCTGGCCGTTACCACCGGGGCTTGTCGCCGTGCAAGGCCGGCGCTTCAGCTGCACACCTGGCTTCTGGCATTCTCACAAGCAATTTTATACATGACAATCACTCGACCGTGCTGACCCTCCAGATACGCATCCTACGTAGCCAAATTCCACTCGATCTTCCACCTCCCTGCCTCGATCCCAATGCACTTTGTGCCCGGAAACCACGACATTGGTCTCGGCCGCAACGACTTCTTCTTGCCAGAATCCCGCTCACGCTACAGTCAAGCATTCTCGTCACCGAACACCGTCTTGCCCATCGCCAACCACAGCTTCATCATGCTCGATGCCGTCGGTCTGGTCGAAGAAGACTATCGGCGGTACGCTGCCGAGATGCAGTTTGGCGAGTGGGAGGGCGTGAATGGCGGTGTGATAGAGTTTATCAAGACTTTGGGTGAAGGTGTGTGCGGTCGTGGTGGCTCGGTCGGGCAAGCTGATGGATGTTGCAGAGACTCCGACTGAGCCTCGGATATTGGTATCGCATATCCCACTCGCGCGACCAGAAGCGTCTGATTGCGGACCACATCGAGAATATGGTCGGATATCAAAGGGTGCCGGGCCGGGATACCAGAATCTGCTTGGCAGCGAGACGAGTCGGTTCTTGCTCAACGTTCTGAGTCCAAGCATCGTCTTCAGGTTAGCTGCGACCATCACCGTGAAGCCACGCTGACCCTGCAGTGGCGACGATCACGATTATTGCGAGCTCACCCATCCGTCTGGGATCCGCGAAGTCTCGCTCAAGTCGTTCTCTTCAAGCGTCGGGATCCGGCGGCCTGGGTTCCAGCTGCTCTCTTTGACACCACCGACCGCCGCACCGGGCACCTACCCACCCCCCGTCACACACGCCGACGCTCTATGCTTGCTGCCAGATCAACAAGCTATCTACTACCACCTCTACCTTCCACTGGCCATCATCACCGTGCTGTGGCTGTTCGTCTCCAACGCTCGCGCAGCTATCGATCGCATGGGCTGGAGCCTTGGTCAGATTGCCGACAAGGTTCGCGCGAGTCCTGCAATGGCCGATGTCCACGCGCTCGGCCAGCCATCAACATCCATGTCGAGTGCTCGGCGACAGGAACGGCCCGTCCCGCTCACGCTGCCATCGCGCAAGTCATCACAGCATCTGGCCGGGATGAATCCGAACGCTGTCGCGTCGTCTTCGACACCGCGCACGGCCAGACCAGGACCTTTGACTCCGTCTCGGCGATCGTCGCGCTCTGCACCCGTCTCGGCGCAGAGCTCGCCAAAGCTGCGATCGTCTTTTGACGCCGACGACGACATGGAGCGCGGAAGCGACTTTATGCCGTCTGCTACGCCATCGCGCAAGAGCTCGGCGGGGTCCCTCTGGCCCGGCAAGGACGATCTGCTAACGCCCATGACGGTGACGACTGAGCCGTCGAGCTACTTCCTACCCTTGCCTCAGGCCAACGCTGGGATCGGTCTTGGGTTCAGCCCCACGCCGGGCTCACCAATCTCCACCATCGGTCGACGAGTCTCGAGCTCAAACCTCGCAAACTACCCTTCATCCGCATACCAGACGCCGAACCGACGCTACACAACCCCTCGGATACCCAGCGACTGGGCATCCGCTGCCAAAGCCAAAGACACGACCATCCTCGGTCTCATGATCGATCAATCGGGCGCACGAGGCTGGCGACATTGGGTATCGTGGGAAGCAATCTGGCGCGCTTGGCGATGGTTTTGGGCCGGTGCGTGGCGGCACGGCGTGTTGGCAAAGAGCTGGAGAGAGACGCTGGCCGTCGCTTGGCCTGCTGCGCTCGTGTGGATCGGGATCAACGCCATGTACTTTTGGGATCGGTAGCGAGGCGCTGTAGCATCAGAGTGGGCACGGACAATGCATATATCTGCTTTCAGGAGCGCAACTGGACCGAGTGCAACGCCAAGGTTTGACAAGCCAATGCATGGTAGTAGTACAAAATGTCCGAAATGATTGACATGGCCACCTAGCGACGGTACAGGAGCTGGCTCTTGCGCGGGCTCCCGTCCTCTTCCGACCCATAGTCGGGCTCGCTCATATCCTCACCCTCGGCCGACAGCGAACGGTGGTAGGTTGCGCTCTGAGGCTGCGGCAGAGCCCGACGATCGTCTCGCAGGATCTCGACCGACGGTGCGCGCTGATCGTGCAGTTGCGGCTGAGGCTGGTAGTAGTGCGTGCGCTCTGGTGACGGCGTCTGCTGCTGCGGGGTGTATTGCCATTGATCGACCGGCCGACCGAGGGTCAGCTGTGCCGGGGGAGGCGTTGGCAGGATTCGAGGAGCAAACGGGTCGCTGTTGGGGTCTATGTACGAGTTGCGCGACGAGGCCGGTGGCGCCGGTAGGAGCTGGCCGTTGGCGGCAAGGATTGGGAAGTGCAGACTCTCGGGACGCGGCGAGTAGGCCGAGTGGGAGCCGTGCGAGGATTCAGAACCGGATCCATGCGCCTGTTCGACGCGTAGGTGCTGTTGCTGTTGGTCGCGGTACGGGAGCTGTTGCGCAGGTGGGAACTGGCTGCCTGATCGGAGAGACGAGGGCGACGCCGGTGCATGCGAGTACGAATCGGCACGCCGGCGAGATGCCATGCTGCCGTCGTGGAAGGACGAGGAGCGCTTCTCCCGGAGAAGAGGAGAGCCCATGACATCTGCTGGCCGGATCGGGACCTCGAGAGGCTTATCGGCCTTGCTGCGCGCGCGTAGCTTGCGGATAGCAAAGACGAGGCCGAGGGCGAGCAAAGTCACACCACCTTGAGCTGTCAGTCTATGCCTCTGTTGCAGACGACCACGCACAAACACCCAGACCAGCGATGAGAAGAGGGATCTGGTCATTGCTGATGGACGGACACAGGTCTCCATACGGGTTCCATGTTTTGCCGCTGTCCTGCAAACATGTCAGCTGAGCCCACGCAGCTCTACCCACAAACTCACCTTGTCAGACGAATGGTAAGCGCACTGTGACCCACGCTTGAGCAGACTCTTGACTGAAGGCATGGTCTCGTTGATTTCAGATCAAGGTGGTGGTTGAACAGGATGCGAGGCCTGTCGCCGGCACTCGACCTCAGCCATCTTGGCGCCCAGTCGCCCAGCTCAGGGCCGCACAACACGTCCAAGCCCATCCGATGCGCAGTGAGAACCCGGGGCAACTGGTTTCAGCCGCCGTTGACGCCTGTCCGATGCGCTGCTGCCCTTTTCCGCCACGCGAGCGCCATCAACATCACGGGATGTAGAGTTGGTGCGTCGCGCGCTGGGATGCTCGGCTACGACTGACGGTTGCTGTGTGCGACTATGTACGATGCGAGCGCACTTCAATGAATGGTGACTGATTACGGTGAGAACCGACGAACGTCATCAGTCAAGTCTCACTGCACCACTGTCGCATCACTGTTGGTTCCGTCGCCGTCGGCAGCTGCGTGGTCTGCGCAACAGTCCATCAACCCGGCACCAAACATGCGAGTGTACCGCCCTCACTGTACCTCACGCTTGGCCAAAGGACGACATGTCTTCTGTGCCAAGGACTGGGACAAAACTGCTTGGCATGCGCGGCAACCCTCCAAGACTATCGCGTGGCGGATCGAGGTAGTGCACATGGGTTGCATATGCAAAGAACGGCGACAATCAGACCACTCAAATGCTCGCGTCGCCATGCAAGGTATGGGGCTGACACTTTTAGTACTTGTCGGACCGGGGTGCAACTTGCTCACTAAAATGCTTAGAACGGGTGCGCGCCGCCCCCCGTACCAGCCGCGCCCCATTTGGCATTGCCCTCGCCTTCCTCCCGTTTGAATGGATGAGCGCCGCTGCCCGTGCCAGCCGCGCCCCACTTGGCGTTAACCTCGCCTTCCTCTCGCTTGAAGGGAGCCGCACCACTGCCAGTGCCAGCAGCGCCCCACTTGGCGTTGCCTTGATCTTCACCCCGCTTGAACGGATGAGCACCGCTGCCTGTACCGGCTGCGCCCCACTTGGCATTGTACTCCTCCTCCCTCTTAAATGGGTGAGCCCCGCTGCCGGTGCCCGCGGCACCCCACTTGGCATTGGGCTCAGCAACGTCCCGCTTGAAGGGGTGGGCGCCACTGCCAGTACCGGCCGCGCCCCACTTGGCATTGTATTCCTCCTCGCGCTTAAAGGGGTGGGCACCGCCGCCAGTTCCCGCAGCACCCCACTTGGCATTGCCCTCTTCATCCCTCTTGAACGGGTGAGCCCCGCCTCCAGTACCGGCGGCGCCCCATTTGGCGTTGTACTCTTCGTCTCGCTTGAACGGATGAGCGCCGCTACCGGTTCCCGCCGCGCCCCATTTGACATTGTATTCCTCCTCGCGCTTGAATGGGTGGGCTCCGCTGCCAGTACCGGCGGCGCCCCATTTGGCGTTGTATTCCTCGTCTCGCTTGAAGGGATGGGCGCCGCTACCGGTACCGGCAGCACCCCATTTGGCGTTACCCGTGTCTGCTCTGACTGCAAGAGGTGCGTCGGCCGGGACGGGAGCAGCATACGCCGTTGTAGCAGTCACAAGGACCGAAAGGACCGTGAAGGTGGTGTGAAAGTTGAGTTGCATGATCGGTTGACGTGTATGAGACCAAAAAGTTGAGTGGTAGTATTGAATCGACCGGCGATAAAGATGCAAGAGAGCAAAGTAAAGTGTCAAAGAGCGAGTAGAGACTGTCTTGTGAAAGCTGATGTGATGGTCGTTCGCCCACGTCGGTGCCCGCCTTTTGAGTTGCCCCGGATCGTCCCCTATGCGGCGATGCAAAGCCGTTTCTTTCGAATCAGACCGACTGACGCCAGTAGTTGTATTCGCCGAGAACCGAACCGAGCGGACTGGCGGGCGTTAGATTGCGACGAGACCGCTATGTAGCCGTGGGCGTTCTGGCGCCAGAGTTTGGCAGCACCCGAGCCTAGCCTTTGAGCACGGTCTGTCCAGGTGATTTGCAACGTAGGGTACACAGTTCATGACTGCCGTTTGTCTGAGTGGACACACAGCGAACAAGAGTTGAGCACCTTTTTGCGATGCTTGAACATTTCCTAACCATCAGCGACGAGCTCGGATGGCAGAGCACAGACGAGAGAATCAGGGGCCATAAACACCCCTTTCCCCCAATCCTATATGTGCTTTGCCTTGTGCCGAGGCGTTTGTTATAACAACCGGGTCCATCG
This sequence comes from Holtermannia corniformis, assembly GCA_001599935.1. Classification (NCBI taxonomy): domain Eukaryota; kingdom Fungi; phylum Basidiomycota; class Tremellomycetes; order Holtermanniales; genus Holtermannia; species Holtermannia corniformis. Next base: position 18,028 of record BCIJ01000025.1, on the reverse strand, counting down.
CCGTATGTGTCCAATACACCGAGATTGGAGTGATCAGCAGACTTGGTGAACAGCTCGCGTTTACGTAATTATCGTGTCGGTACCTTTCCAAGCTCGGGAAGGACTGCGCGCCGAATTCGGGGGGCATCCGGCGGTAACATTGACAACGAGGCGAGAACGGCAGTCTGTCATCAAGACAGCAGCACTCATTCAGACCTGCGGAGTACTGCTGGAAGGGTTGTGCAATCATCTTCCCACGTGCAGACACGTCGCGCCAAGAAGCTTCGTCCAAGCGCAGCCTTTTGTTGACTGCACAGCGGCGTCAACGGGGTCCGCACCGCCGGAAACATGGCGTCCAACTCGTCAGCCGTAGCGAGCTTTCCGCCCTCTCTATCTGTCAGCTCGGCGACGCAACAGTCTAGTGGACCGGCGCGGTCGAGCGTTTACTCGGCGTCGCCAACGACGTCAAGCCCTGACGCCGTCAGTTTGTCTTCATACTACTTTGCAAGTAGTCAAGTACTCCCTCCCGTTCAATCCTCGTCCTTCCAAGAGGAGAGCAGTACGAGTGCCTACTCTGGCAACCGAACGAGCTCCGATGCCACTGGTTCCAGTGACAACGTCAACGGCAGCACGAGCATTGGGGAGCAGATACAGTCCTTCATCACGTGAGTTCCACATTGTTACGCAGTCCGTCGTACTGACGAGCGACAGGACGCCCGGCGGGATTGCAGCGCTTGCCGGGGCGTCAGCTGCGGTCGTCGTTGTCCTCATTAGCATCTACTGTTGTGTACACCGTCGCCATCGCCGTCGACGTGCATCACGGCGTAATACGCCTGTACGAGACAAACCTTCTCGCAGACGTAGTGCAGACGATCAGATGGATCTCTTGGGAGACCGTTATACCATCGACCATCCTTCAACAATCCATCTTGACTCGACTTCTCCTATATCACCGCTCGACCCCATTCGGCTGAGACATGCCCCCTCCTTGGGCTACAGTAGCGAGATCAACGTCGACCCTCGCCGGAGATCGGGCGCGGAGACTGGTACCGACTCTGAGCTTGACGCGTTCGCCGTCGACGGCTCGAGTCTGGCACGCACATTGACCATCTCGTCCACTTCGGATGTTGGGTGGCGCAATGGTCGAGAACAGCGCAGGCGTTCGAATACAGGCTCGAGCCCTCCTGTAAGTTTGCACCGCGTCATGCGGTACGCTGGCACGCCCACGCCCGAGGGTACTCTCGGCACTCTAAGTGCACCGAGTCCAACGATGCAAACGCCAAACGCCTCCCTTCCTTCCCGCACGCTTTCGAACCCATTCCGGGACCCGCTACCCACCCGACGCGAGCGAGGATATCCCGGCCCACCGCCAACTGAATCGGGTCGATCAGACGCGAGCTTTGCGCCTGGTGACGATCGGCAGCATTGGCCTCGGGCTCAGCGTGTAGACTCGATGTTTGGAGGGTCAGAGCGAAGTGAACGGGACGCACTACCGCCGCCGAGCTATGTGGATATTTATGGGCACGATGGGTTACGGGGCATCTAGGGGGCCGAGGCTTGGCAGTTGTATGAAACAGTATGTGGACGCATGGATGCAGGCCGCTTGCCCCTTACAGGTCATCTGATTACCCATGAGAGCAGCAAAGCCTCGAAAATCAGGGCGTCATGACAAAGTAAGTAACTTTGCACATATAGTTCGAACACCGTGTGGTGTCTGAAAGCTGTGGCAGATTGCCTACTGATTCATCGACGTCGTAGGGTCTTGCAGTGAGGGATCATCACTCATCATCGTCGTTACCCACTTGCGTAGTCAGGTTGGCTCGCAGCGACGTGATAAAGGTCGCAATGGCCGTTGGCGCCCAACTGGGAGAGGTGGTCAGGTAATTCGTCACTTGACTGGTGAAATCGGCGGTAGCGCCCGCCGCGTCAACGATGTGGGATACACCATCCACAACCGCATCGGTGATATCTTGCCCGATCTCAGCTGCCGTACGTCTAATGCTTGCGGCGCTCATACTGATTGTGAAGTGTGAAGGTCTTAAGAACTGCGATCAACCCGGCTTTATCCCATCCTTGCAAGAGCGCAGGGCTCCGCTTGATAGTCCGCTCCAGCCGACCAACGCTGGATGACAATGGACACTGCCGTCATGCTTTGTCATTGCCATCCTTTGATACGACTGGCAACTTTCAATTGGGCTCTGGGCTGCGACACTGTGGCTATACTCAGACGCAAGCGCCACCTTGATATGTCCGCTTCGATATAGGCATTTGTCTCATCTCCATCTTCGAATGCCATCAACTCCCCCACATATTGGACTGCTACGACCCAACAGACACACACCTGAATTTGCCACGCTCATGGACAAGGGAGCGAAGCCATGCCCCGTCCACCGACTGTAGTAGCAGCTGCTCAACCCCGGGGTCACGGACGGTCGGCAGCATTGGCCTCGGGGTCAGCTTGTAGACTCGATGTTTGGAGGGTCAGAGTGAAGTGAACGGGACGCACTACCACCGCCGAGCTATGTGGATATTTATGGACACGATGGGTTGCGGGGTGTTTGAGCGGTTTCGATTGATTGTTGTATCTAGAGCGAGACGAGGATAGGATCTACGCTGTCTGTGTGCACTTCAACGTGCAGCCATCTCAGCCCCATCACTATGAATATTCATTCACATCTTGTACTACAACTCATCATTTGGCAAGTTGAGATTGTGAGCTAGGTGAATGACAAACGTCTTGACGGCGGCCGGTGCCCACATGACTGACGTCGTTAAGTATTCCTGTTAGATTGGGGAAGAACCGTGATGCATCTCGCTCGCTACGGCTCTACTTTGTAGGCTTTCGCCTACAACTCTGACGTCCCTGATGTCTCGCCGGATGCAGTATCCTAGGCGTCTTGCCTACATCCTCTGCGCGCCAGACTTGTCTTGGCTACATCCGCGCCGGATGTAGTGTTCGCCAGATGCGGCGTCGCCCGCCGCGTCGTCCGCCCTGATGGCTGGCTGAGTGGCGTAATCCAACACTCCCCCACGAGCGACGATGCTCATCTTGGCGACGGCGTAGCCAAGGGTGATCATGATGATGATGATGATCACGGCCGCCACGCCAACTTGCMAAACGGTTGCGCACCGTGGATCGGTCTTGCACCGCGGATCGGCGCACCGCGGATCGTGCCTGCGCGGCTTGGCTTGCCGCGCCGCCGCCGCCGCCTTTGACTTGTTGCGACCACCCTTCAAGTCATCGTCTTGAGCTTGAAGCCTCGAAACCGCCGCCAATCGACTTTGACGACTGAATCGCCGAAGGACCGCCCACTGGCTGTCTGTAGTGGCTGTCCCAGGTACGTAGTTTCGCCCTCCGGGAATGACGGTGGCGAGGGTGTCGTACAACCTCTTGGTGTCACGACCCGGTCCAGCCTCGGCCCGTGACACATTCACAAGTCATTCAAGATTCATTCAAGATTCATTCAAGACTCATTCAAGGATCATTCAAGAATCATTCATGAGCAGATCAAGAATAATTCATGAGAGAATCAAGAATAATCCATGAGAAGATCAAGGAGGCTTCGTGAGGGACTCAAGGAAAGCCCACGAGACTCAAGGACCCCTCACGGAAGAATCAAGAAAGATCCTTGAGAGGAATTGAGAGGAATTGGGACTGAAAGTCGAAAGCCAGTTTTTGTATATAAAGCCAGCCAGAATCGCCCTTGGGTCTTCTTCCCAAGGATCGATTCTCATATGTTACTTGTGCAATCCTAGCACTGGTCAACAGTCGACAGCTCAAGATCAACGTCAAGCCTTGTCTCCGCCTTCGTCGTCGACTTCGTCATTGCCTGCTGCGTTGCCACCGCAGTCCGATCCTCAGGCAACCCACCGCCGTCCAACCCTTTCACAAGACTCGTCTCGTGGCACCCTTCGTTGTCCACTCGGCTCGGCCTGACCAACCGGGTACGGGTCGTAACAGAAGAATCGATCCTTCACGCTTGTGATTGGGTTGAAAACTCTCCTGGTAATCCTCCGTCTCCTTCGACACTTCGTCCCCTTCCTCTCGACACTTCGCTCCCTTCCGTCACTTCGTCAAGATGGCTCAAACTTCGGCTCAACGCATGGCAACATTGGAAGCAACGATCACGCAACTTCAAGCTAGTCTTGGCGCGCTGGAACAAAACAACACCACGCTCAACAACCAACTAGTCGCTTTGCAAAATGGTCCGAACGCACCTGCGCCTCAAGCTCAAGCCGCTGCTCCGCCTGAACCGAAGGTGGCGCAACCCGAATTCTTTACCGGTCATCGCACAAAGCTCGAACCATTCCTCACACAAGTTAGCATGGTCATTCAACTTCAAACCCGTCGTTTCCCCACGGAGAAGAGCAAGATCATCTACACTGGAACGTTCCTGCGCGACACGGCCTTCCTTTGGTTCCAACCTTACGTCTYGATGACGCCCCAACCGGACTTTATGGACAATTTCAACCTCTTCTGCACCGAACTCCGCTCTACCTTTGGCGACCCTGAYGAGAAAGCAACCGCTGAGCGTCAACTTTTTGCTCTACGTCAACGAGGCTCCGTTGCCACCTACCTTGCCGATTTCCAACGCTACGCCACTCGTCTGGAATGGAACGATGCCGCAAAGACCGCTCAATTTTACCACGGTCTCAAGGACAACATCAAAGACGAATTTGCACGCATTGGCAARCCTACGGACTTCAAGGACATGACGAACAAAGCCGTTTCTATCGACTCCCGCATCTTTGAACGTTCTATCGAACGTGGTGACCGCACTGGTCAAGTCCGAACACTCGTCAACCCGCCGTCACCTTTCAACTCGTCACCTCGCCCCTTCGTCAAACCCGAGGCACTCCGCGCTACTGCCGCTGCGCCCCTTACCCGCAATGGACGCTTGCACCCGGACGAATATGAACGTCGCCGTAACGAAGACCTTTGTCTATACTGCGGATCCGACAAACACCTCGTCAGCAAGTGCCCTCATGCGCCTCCTCGTCCGCAAGCGCCTCCGCATCGTACATCATCGTCACCTCGCCAATTACCTACGCAGCAGCAAGCCTTCCGTGCAAGAGCGACCGACATCATCGAGGACACCAATATCCATTCGGAAAATGCCTAGGCTCCCAGCCACCGCCCGGCCCGGACCTGTGGAGCCCAAATCAACGGCCTTTCAACAACGCCAACAGCGTTAACCTCCTGTCAACCACGTCAACTGCTCAAGACCTCATCTCCATCCTCCCACCGCATCTCCTTCTTCCATTTTCACTGCCCAACGTCACCTTCATGCGTCCAAACACCTTCTGGCCTGCTCTGGTCGACTCTGGCGCTTCCGCAAACTTCATTGATGACCGCTTCTGTCGTCAACATCAGCTTTACCTCCGCCCACGACCACGACCAACGAACCTGTTCCTCATCAACGGTCAAGCTGCGCCCTCCATCACACACGAGGTCCACCTTACGATGTTCACGGAGCTCTTCCAACGTCAAACTGTCGTACTTCAAGTCACACGCCTTGCCAACATCCCCGTCGTCCTTGGCATTCCCTGGCTGCGCCAGACCAACCCTCATATCGACTGGTCGACCAATACCATCTCCTCCAACGGGCCAGCATCGCAAGCACCAACAGCCCTGCAGGCATCATCATCATCATCATCATCATCATCATCATCATCATCATCATCATCATTGTCCTCATCGTCAGCTTCGCCAGCATCACCGCCAACTATCACTCCGCCTGAAGAGGCTCGTCTTCAAGCAACGGTAGAAGATCTTGTTCCAGCTTTGGTACCAGCCACCTATCGCCACTTCGCCGATGTCTTCAGCAAGCAGCGAGCCGATACCCTACCMGATCATCGTCCCTTTGATCATACCATCCCGCTGCAACCGGAYAAGCAACCACCCTTCGGTCCGATCTACTCGCTATCCGAGCCTGAACTCAAGGCCCTTCGCGAATACCTTGACGAGAACCTTGCGAAAGGATTCATCCGACCATCTGAATCCCCAGCTGGTGCTCCAATCCTCTTCGTCAAAAAGAAAGACGCGTCCCTACGTCTTTGCGTTGATTACCGAGGACTTAACAAGATCACCGTCAAAAACCGCTATCCGTTGCCTCTCATCTCCGAGCTGTTGGACCGACTTCGCCAAGCCAAAGTCTTCACCAAGATTGACCTCCGTGGCGCCTACAACCTCCTTCGCATCGCAAAAGGTGAAGAATGGAAAACTGCTTTCCGCACTCGATATGGACACTTCGAATACCAAGTCATGCCCTTCGGCCTCACTAACGCACCCGCGTCTTTCCAACACCTCATGAACCACACCTTCCGCGACATGCTCGATGTCTTCGTCATCATCTACCTGGACGATATCTTAATCTATTCGCCAGATCAAGACACCCACGTCAAACATGTTACCGCCGTCCTCAACCGTCTTCGCCAAGCCAAGCTTTACGCCAAGCCGGAAAAATGCGAATTTCACCGGGAACAAGTCGAATTCCTCGGATACGTCATTGGCCCTCACGGGATCACCATGGACCAAACCAAAGTCCAGTGCATCCTGGATTGGCCTACGCCAACCAATGTCAACGAGACGCGATCATTCCTTGGCTTCGCCAACTTTTATCGCCGCTTCATCAAGAACTACTCCGCCGTTGCGCACCCTCTTACGCAACTCACTCGCAAGGACCAACCTTTCGCCTGGTCAACCGCTGCCGAACAATCTTTCGCAGCTCTCAAGTCTTCCTTCGCCTCAGCCAATCTGCTGAAACACTTCGATCCCGCTACCGTCCTCGTACTCGAAACCGATGCCTCCGACTACGCTATCGCCGCTATCTTATCGCAAAAACCAGCTTGCAGCACCGACAACGCTGAGCTGCGTCCTATCGCCTTCTTCTCCAGAAAAATGACGCCTCCTGAACTCAACTACGAGATTCACGACAAGGAGATGCTCGCCATTATCGCYGCCTTCAAGGAATATCGCCACTATCTYGAAGGGAGTCAACACACCGTTGAAGTGTTGACAGACCACCGATCGCTCGAATACTTTACYTCGTCCAAGCAACTCAATCGTCGTCAAGCCCGCTGGTCCGAATTTCTCTCAGACTTCAACTTTGTCATCAAGTACCGGCCAGGACTCCAAGGGACCAAGCCCGACGCCTTAACCCGTCGTCCCGAYGTCCACCCACTTGTCAAAGGTTCAAGCCTCTCCGTTGCTGCCAATCCGCACAACTTCCAGCAATTACTCAAGCCTGGTCAATATCTYCGCTCTACCGCTACCGATCTTACCGTTACATCGACACTTCAAGACTCCATCCGTCAGGCGCAAGATCAAGACGACTTCGCCACTGCTACCAAAGATAATCCCGCATCAACCGACTTCTCCGTCAATCCCGGAGGTCTTCTACTTCGTCATGGCAAGATCTACATCCCTGAATCCCTTCGCCTCCAACTCGTCACCGAACGTCATGACCGTCCAACCGTGGGACATCCTGGACGTCGCAAGACCCTTCAACTCGTCCAGCGCGACTACTGGTGGCCCAAGATGAAGTCCTTCATCTTTGACTATGTTGCCACCTGCGATGTCTGCAACCGGGCAAAATCTCGTCATCACAAACCGTACGGTGAACTCAAGTCACTCCCCGTTCCACCGTACCCCTGGTCGTCCATATCAATGGACTTTATCGAGGAGCTTCCTGCTTCCAGTGGCTTCAACTCGATCCTCGTCATCGTTGACCGTCTCACCAAGATGGCAATCTTCCTCCCAACAACAACAACCCTTACCGCTGAGGAACTCGGTCCACTATTCGTCACACACGTCTTCTCGAAACACGGCATTCCAACAAGCATTGTCTCCGACCGTGGCGCCAAGTTCACGTCCCGTTTTTGGCAATCATTCACCAGCCTCCTTGGCATCTCTGCGGACTTCAGTACCGCGTTCCATCCGCAATCTGATGGTCAAACCGAGATCGTCAATCAAGCCCTCGAACAATACCTCCGCATCTTCACGGACTATCAGCAGTCAAACTGGTCGTCCCTCCTGCCACTTGCCGAATTTGCGTACAACAACCTCCCGCATTCATCAACAACCGTGTCCCCGTTCTTTGCCAACAAAGGCTACCACCCAAAAGCCGACTTCGCTCCCGCTCCCATCGAGACCAACGCACCACACGCTGTTCAGCAAGTTGTTGATCTTAGCAAACTACACAACTTCCTTTGTGACGAGGTCAAGACAGCCATCAACAACATGGCACGTCACTACGACAAGAAACACCTTCCCGCACCCGTCTACAATCTCGGTGACCAAGTCTGGCTCTCAACACGTAACTTCGCAACCRGTCGTCAAGCCAAGAAACTCGACCACCGCTACGTGGGCCCTTTCAARATCACRAAACGCATATCATCCCATGCGTACCAACTCGACCTCCCCTCCACTATGCGYGTTCACAACGTCTTCCAYGTCAACCTCCTGGAACCGTACCGACCCAATGAAATCACTGGTCGTACRCAAGAACCYCCRCCACCCGTCATCGTCAAYGGCGAAGAAGAACTCGAGGTRCAAGCCATCCTTGACAGCAAGATGGACCGCCGCTATCGTCACRAACCGCTCCGCTACCTTGTCCACTGGAAAGGCTACAACGATACGAACGATACTACTTGGGAACCACTTTCGCACCTGGAGAACGCACTCGACTTGGTTCAAGATTTCCACAGACGACACCCTAATCGACCTCGTTAATCCCCTTCCTTAATCAACATTCGCAGACCTTCTTGGCAGGCTTCACAGGCTTTCCTCCATCTCCCACCACCACTTCGTTAAGGCAAATCTCAAACGCTTCGCAGGAGCTCAGCCTTATGGGGGGGGGATACTGTCACGACCCGGTCCAGCCTCGGCCCGTGACACATTCACAAGTCATTCAAGATTCATTCAAGATTCATTCAAGACTCATTCAAGGATCATTCAA